>JAQBSW010004201.1:0-72287 GCA_029291075.1 Eudiplozoon nipponicum
ACGTGATAAGATAAATTGTTCCCACCAATCGCTCATTGGGCGGTGTGGTGCAAGCTACCAAAATATTATGTCGGCGACGGCGATGAAATCGTTTAACCAACATTTGCAATCCTAGTAACAAATTAGTTCAGTTGTTACCAGAAGGATAAACCAAAGGTAGCATGAACGTAAAGTATAATCTCATGTGCACATAAGTTTCTCGCTTACTGGCGACTCATCAGTAGGAGCCGGTATTACGCCCTTTAACCACCATATATTCGGTAGAAGAATGTGGAATAATAGGACGGTACAATCTCCTAGACGAATGTGTAAACCTGTAATAGTGAAGCTAACATAATATAAAGTCAACGACAATATGACTTCAATGCTAACTCACACTATATAATATATATACCGAGTCTGTAAAGGATACTAACACTATGGCTCTTGTGTTAGTAACTGATACCTTTTTTGAAATCGATGAGTACCGGATACTAACACTATGGTTTCCGAGTCGGTACATGATACCACCCTGATGGATATAAATTTATGCTAAAGTTCACCCAAATTGAGAATTACAACAATTTCCGAACACCTGTTACTCCAGTTAAACCATACACTCTGGCTTTCATCGATATCAGTTATTACATTTCGCGGTAAGCATGACATCATTCAATTCAATATATTACAGTTAAATACTGTTTGTTGCGAAGAACCAATATATATGCAAGGATGTATTAGGTTTTGCGAACCTAGTAACAAATTAGTTCAGTTGTGACCAGAAGGATAAACCAAAGGCAGCATGAACGGAAAGTATAATCTCATGCACATTCGTTTCGTGCTTACTGGCGACTCATCAGTAGGAGCCGGTATTACGCCCTTTAACCACTATATATTTGGTAGAAGAATGTGGAATAATAGGACGGTACAATCTCCTAGACGAATGTGTAAACCTGCAATAGTGAAGCTAACATCATCTAAGTCAACGACAATGCGACTTCAACGCTAACTCACACTATATAATATATATACCGAGTCTGTAAAGGATACTAACACTATGGCTCTTGTGTTAGTAACCGATACCAACATTATTGTACCGAAAAGGTACATGGTACTAAAACTATGGTTTCCGAGTCGGTACATGATACCAACCTGATGGATATCAATTTATGCTAAAGTTCACCCAAATTGAGAATTACAGCAATTTCCGAACACCTGTTACTCCAGTTAAACCATACACTCTGGCCTTCATCGATATCAGTTATCACATTTCGCGGTAAGCATGACATCATTCAATTCAATATATTACAGTTAAATACTGCTTGTTGCGGAGAACTATTATATATGCAAGTATGTATTAGGTTTGGCGAACCTAGTAACAAATTAGTTCAGTTGTTACCAGAAGGATAAACCAAAGGCAGCATGAACGTAAAGTATAATCTCATGTGCACATACGTTTCGTGCTTACTGGCGACTCATCAGTAGGAGCCGGTATTACGCCCTTTAACCACCATATATTTGGTCGAAGAATGTGGGATAATAGGACGGTACAATCTCCGAGACGAATGTGTAAACCTGCAATAGTGAAGCTAACATCATTTAAGTCTACAACAATGCGACTTCAACACTAACTCACACTATATAATATATATACAGAGTCTGTAAAGGATACTAACACTATGGCTATTGTGTCAGTAACCGATACCAACATTATTGTACCGAAAAGGTACATGGTACTAAAACTATGGTTTCCGAGTCGGTACATGATACCAACCTGATGGATATCAATTTATGCTAAAGTTCACCCAAATTGAGAATTACAACAATTTCCGAACACCTGTTACTCCAGTTAAACCATACACTCTGGCCTTCATCGATATCAGTTATCACATTTCGCGGTAAGCATGACATCATTCAAATCAATATATTACAGTTAAATACTGCTTGTTGCGGAGAACTATTATATATGCAAGTATGTATTAGGTTTGGCGAACCTAGTAACAAATTAGTTCAGTTGTTACCAGAAGGATAAACCAAAGGCAGCATGAACGGAAAGTATAATCTCATGTGCACATAAGTTTCGCGCTTACTGGCGACTCATCAGTAGGAGCCGGTATTACGCCCTTTAACCACCATATATTTGGTCGAAGAATGTGGGATAATAGGACGGTACAATCTCCGAGACGAATGTGTAAACCCGCAATAGCGAAGCTAACATCATTTAAGTCTACAACAATGCGACTTCAACGCTAACTCACACTATATAATAAATATACAGAGTCTGTAAAGGATACTAACACTATGGCTCTTGTGTCAGTAACCGATACCAACATTATTGTACCGAAAAGGTACATGGTTCTAAAACTATGGTTTTCGAGTCGGTACATGATACCAACCTGATGGATATCAATTAATGCTAAAGTTCACCCAAATTGAGAATTACAACAATTTCCGAACACCTGTTACTCCAGTTAAACCATACACTCTGGCCTTCATCGATATCAGTTATCACATTTCGCGGTAAGCATGACATCATTCAAATCAATATATTACAGTTAAATACTGCTTGTTGCGGAGAACTATTATATATGCAAGTATGTATTAGGTTTGGCGAACCTAGTAACAAATTAGTTCAGTTGTTACCAGAAGGATAAACCAAAGGCAGCATGAACGTAAAGTATAATCTCATGTGCACATAAGTTTCGCGCTTACTGGCGACTCATCAGTAGGAGCCGGTATTACGCCCTTTAACCACCATATATTTGGTCGAAGAATGTGGGATAATAGGACGGTACAATCTCCTAGACGAATGTGTAAACCCGCAATAGTGAAGCTAACATCATTTCGGCTTCTCAAGGCATAGGTAACCACGATTATAGCATTCTAATGTTATCCAAAAGAAGTAGTTGCTATTCTTAATTTTGGTAAAATTTAACCTGTTTTTTGAAATTTGATGGCGGAGTGCCAGCTTCATATTTTCCAATTCCGCGTTTTGCGTACGCGGGTTGTAGCTTTGCACCGACAGTTTCACAAAGATCCGATTGATCACAATTTCCATTTCCGTTTTGTCTTCGATCGAGCTGAGTTTGTATTCGTCCCAATGGAAATGCGGTGGTTCTATCACATCTTTGTTTACTGGCGACGTTTCGGAAGGTGAATCCCCGTTCCATCCTCGTTCCGAAACGTCGCCCTAAGCAAAGATGTGATAGAACCACCGCATTTCCATTGGGACGAATACAAACTCAGCTCGATCGAAGACAAAACGGAAATGGAAATTGTGATCAATCGGATCTTTGTGAAACTGTTTGTTTGACCCTCGCTTGTCAGTTCTCTCATTCGAGTAATTAACCGTCTGGTCGATCGGCCTACGTAAGTTGATCGACAACTTGCGCATGTATATTGGTAAATAATATTTGATATCGACATTAACGGCTGTTTCTCTTTGATTGCTGGTAAAGGCAAGTGTGTTACCCTAAATAACACTCGTAGTTTGGCTGCATTAAATGTGCGTGTCAATGCTGCTTCAACTTTCTTTTGTGCCATTCGGGAAACTGCATCCCCTTAAATGGGATGTTTAGGTAGACTGTTTTCTTTTCTGGCCCATAATACGTCTGTTTCTGTTTAACTCCCCTTTTAATAATTGATTCAATTAATTGTCTGGGATAGCCATTAGACATTAAATCGTTAATTGTTTTATTATATTCATTTTCTTTTGAATTTTGACTTACCAACCTGTCAATTATTGAAAAGCAACCACGAACTGTTGATAATTTATATTGAAATTGTACAAAATTGCTGTAATGCAAAAACTGAGCAGACCATGTTAGTTTATCGTGAATTGTTCTGTTTAATTTACCATTAGTTTATTTCACTTTTCTAGGGCACCTAGAGAACACATCATTAAAGAGTGACATAAGTAAATGTGCTCAATATATACGGTACGTGGATGATAAATTTGTTGTACTTAAGAACAGGTCGCAATCACGAACATTGCTTCAAAGTTTCAACGAAGCACATAAGAATATCGGCTTCACGTCAGAGCACGAGAAAGATGACTGTCTGCCTTTCCTAGATGTACTATTAAAGAAAGAAACTAATGGTAAAGTAAACAGAACATTTTACCATAAACCAACATGGTTTGCACAGTATTTCGCATAACAGCAGTTTTGTGCCATTTCAATATAAATTTTGAACAGTTCGTGGTTGCTTTTCAAGAATTGACAGGTTGGTTAGACAAGATTCAGAAGAAAATGAATATAATAAAGCAATTAACGATTTAATGTCTAATGGCTATCACAGACAATTAATTGAATCAATTATTAAAAGGGAAATTAAACAGAAACAGACGTATTATGGGCCAGAGAAGAAAACAGTCTACCTAAACATCCCATTTAAGGGGAATCCAGTTTCCTGAATAGCACAAAAGAAAGTTGAAGCAGCATTGACACGCACATTTAATGCAGCTAAACTACGAGTGTTATTTAGGCTAACACACTTGCCTTTACCAGCAGTCAAAGAGAAACAGCCGTTAATGTCGATATTAAATATTATTTACTAATATACATGCGCAAGTTGTCGATCAACTTACGTAGGCCGATCGACCAGACGGTTAATTACTCGAATGAGAGAACATTGCAACTTAAACGCCCTTTTTAAGTCAAATGGTGAATACACGTCTGCTATTGCGCAACACATCATCGAAATGAAGACAAATTTATTCTTTTATTATGCAATAACCACAAATGTTCTGCAATATTCAATATTTATTTAAATTCGCATTTAGAACGTAGGTACTAGTTCTGGAGCATCCTACACACCCGTAAATGTACATATATACACACAGGCACTGCCCGAGTACCGTGCAACGCGACCCAGGGAAAATATAACAAGTTTCTTAGCTAAACATAAAAATAAGTCGGTACAATGATATTACACGTAAGAACGTCTTTTTAATAGGTAACGAGCATCTAGCATAATTTTTGAAAACTTGCAGCAAGAAGATAGTTTAGACATGAGCTCATTATGAAAAGTCTTGGAGGAAATGCGTTTGTCTGGATGCATTGTATTCTTGACCTCAAAATTTTTTTAAAGTTAAGATTTGAAGGAGGCTGCCAAGATAAAGCACCCGAGGACTAACAGGACGAATAGACGCGGGAGGAGAAAGGAATGACACGCCATCGATATTTATCAAGTGCTATATCTGGAGCATCAGGATGCAGATATGTCCTCCAGAGCATAGTTAAGAATGAACTAATTCGCAAATTATAAATTCGAGCGCATTGCCAGAGTATCCCGCGGACTTTGTTGCACTTAAATAATTAAACAAACATTTGTTACGCGGGCCGCGATAACAATTACTATAGGTAGACGTAGCATTTAAAGTAATTACTATATGTAAAAACAAAAGGGAGCTAGCCACATACGAAGCCTTATAGTTAAACAAACTGCAATCGGATTTATGCAAGCAGAAGAAGCACGTACAAGCATTGAGCTTGAACTGAATGTGACACACTCAATTGATTGGTTTCGGTTTTCCACACTCTCTCGATGTTCACATATTTCTATCTTGTTTTGTTTTCCAATTTATATACAAAGATATGTTCATTTGTAGATATTTGAGAAGATTATGCGAAAGAAACGTTTCTTGTATCTGATAAAATTTCTTTTTGTTTTTGCACACAGGAAGGGTACAATGAATTTTATTAAAGCTCGCATTTCAAAAGAATATATGTATATATATATATATATATATATATATATATATATATATATATATATATATATATATATATTACACAGTTAATTTATAATTAGGAAGCAAGTACAGTTGAATATCAAAGTGGAAAATGGCCATGTATTTCGAGACTACTAAACTTCGCTCTACAATCTTTCATTTATATACATTTTGGGTTTTCATTTAATTATGTTGTTGGCACCAAATCTGACTCGGTTTTACATGTATTTCTTGTTTGGGCGGATTATTAATGTGTATCCGTTTGTGTCTGTATGTGTGTGCCTGTTTGCATGTTAAGGTCATTCTCGTTGTATTGCAAAGTGATATCTGCGATTTGGTGATTCTTTTATTTATGGCATAAAAGTTAACCATCGATTCGCACTGCTGGCTGTTACGTGTACGAATGTTATTTTCCAAAGGTTAGTCTTAGGTTTCGCCTTGTTCCGCAATTTTGTTTTCTCCACTTAGTAACAGTGCATGTCCAGATTGCAGTGTTGAATGCTCACATTGTTTCGAAATTTCTGTTTCCCTACATGCAACTGTTTAACATTTCAGTTTCTTGCCAATCCGATCGAATGTTTGCTGAGTCTGGTCGAGGGGTGTTTGGTTTTGCCTGGATGCTAGTAAATTTTTGTTCGGTTTTGTGATTCGTAGACAGATGATGCAAATATCATGTTAATGAAACATTTTCATATTTAGACCATGTGTTTGTTGTTTTAAATGAGTATATAATAATTTTTCAGTATTTGCTTTATGTAGAATTTAGAAATTGGTCAGATTGACTGGGTGCCTCATACCATCAATACAAGAATGTCAAGATCTCAAACATCACTTTTAAATACAGCGAGAAAGATATTTACGTGCAAACAGGCACACACACAAACAAGAAATGGAAGTGAAACCGAGTCAGATTTGTTGCCACCAGCATAATTAAATGAAAACCCAGAATTTAAATAAATGAAAGATTGTAAAGTGAAGTTTAGTATTCTCGAAATAAATGGCCATTATCCACTATGTTACTAATGTGTATTTTCTTTCCAATTAGAAATATATATATATATATATATATATATATATATATATATATATATATATATATATATATATATATATACATACATATATATATATATATATATGCAATTGTTTGTTAGGTGTTGTGCAACTAGTAAAAATTAAATCAGAAGAATAAACCAAGGTCAGCATGAACAAAAGAAATAAACTCATGAGCACATGCTTTTCGTGCTGTAAATTTTGACAACACAGTGACTTTCAGAATGCCGAGTCTGTTTACAGTATTAACAAAAAACTAAACATTTTGCAGCTTGCGACACATTTACTTAACTTATACAATCAGGCAAACACTGGTTTCGCTCTGACGGTGATCATGGAAGTTTGATATATATCAATTTTTGCGACTGGTGTTGGGTTTACTATATCGTGCAGCTAGTTCGGTACAGTTGGATTGGAGTAAACTTCATGCTCAAAAACTTGATTTAAATAACCTGAGTTCTGAACTGAATGAAAAATTCCTGCCCATAACAATGTGACATGATGGACAGGTAATGAAAAAAAACCCTCCTAAATGCAATAGATAATGAAGGAAAAGCATGTTATAAACCAAATCAATCTATGGAACATAAACCATAACTGAGGCATTACTACATTAGATAGGGTGACCTGAACATCTATTTGTAAACAAGTATTCTCAAAACACTCCCACAAGTCTAGTGTAATTAACCAAACGAATTCGTATAACTGCTGTCAATAACTACAAATAAAGCTCCGAATCATGCCTATACTCGCGAAATCAAAAGAAAACACTTGGTATTTATAACTGAAGAAATATATTTCTGATGTTAAATATTGTAGAAATCAATTTTCCTGTTCTTTCACAATAAGCATATTTTGAATTTTAATATGGTCTTTTTCCTAAAAGTTTACCATAAATATTTATCATTATATTCGAAGTCGTAGATGAAGTTGAATTCCTGTTTCCAATTTACCCTTTATGCATGTATGTATTTGTATATGTAATTTATGTATGTTTTTATGTATTTATGTATGTATGATTAAATTTGCTAACTTATACAATGATTAGTTTATACTTGTTATATATATATATATATATATATATATATATATATATATATATATAAAAGAGCAAAACAATGTACTCCATGGAATAACAATTATTAATAAATCTTATTTCTAGCAGTATCTACAGCCATTCTTCAGGATTCGTTAATAAATTCGTTCATCGAATCCAAAATGTACATTTGTTGTAACCAATCACTCTCTTCGTTATGTCAGTCTTTGTTTTGCGCAATTTAGACCACTCCTTATGCGCAATTTAGACCGCTCCTTTTGCGCTAAACAAAGACTGACATAACGAAGAGGGGATTGGCTACAACAAATGTACAGTTGGGATTGGATGAACGAATTTACTAACGAATCCAGAATAATGGCTGTAGAATCTGGTAGAAATAAGATTTATTAATAAATTTTATTCCATGGAGTACGTTAATTTTTTCTTAAATTATAAACAATGGTGAACATGACAACGATGTATATATATATATATATATATATATTACAAGTATAAACTAAGCAATTAATAAGGTAGCAAATTTAATCAATTTTGCCAGTGTAAACTGAACAATGCCTCTGATACCTTATACAGTCCTTGGCTTATACTGACGTTGAATATATATATATATATATATGACATTTTATTTTTTTGCTGAAGTTTCATGATGATTAGCGCCATCAAATTGGCGTTTCAAAATGTGTGAATTTATATTTTCTTTGAAAGTTGTCGTAGCGTTGAAGATTAATTGTTATAAGGAAATGAAGATTTAATAAAAGTAACTACAATGGCAGTATTAACAAATTCATCATTCTTTCTAGAGTACGACAGCGTCTGTCGCAGTATAATACTGAATTCGTATTGTTATTGAAATAAACATTTAGAGTTGATTTGTATTCACAATTTTTAAAATCAATTTTCACTTATTCTTATTTCAAACAAATTAATCTGTTATACTGCTAGTTTGAACAACAAAACCGGTAAATATTTTTGTCTAAAAAATATATTCACAAAAACGTCTTCAAACATTAAGAAGTTTTTTTTACATAAAATTGATTTTATTTGTAAAGTTCCCACAGTAAATCAAAAAAATACCCAATAAAGAATGGTATCAAGACACACCTCTTAATTCTGACACACGATAGAACATAACATCTAGAATTCTATTTTTAAAGATTATATACGTAGACGAATTTTACCAAAATGATTGTATTTAAATGCGTTAGCATAAATTATCTCTTAAAATCTCACAATGCAAGTACAAATATCCGAGTTTGTTGGCAAATAAAGTAATAATAACGCCCCAGTGTGTACGATCTAACCCTGGTCTAAAATTTTTTTTTTTAATTTAAAATGAGAAACAAATAGCGTATTGAAGCATATATTTATAAGAGTCGTTATGCGACCGGAATGACGGATTACTAAAGAAGTGCATTCAAGTGAATTGTCGACTAAATAAATCTTGCAAAGAGGAGAACGTTTCTGCAGTAGCTGAACAAAATGATTACAAAAATCGGTCTGAAAATCAGGCGAATTTAAAGGTGATTTGCAAAGCGAAAAACCGAAAAATGTGCTACGTTCTGTGGAAGAAGTGATAAATCCTCGGATGAATAAACGTAGGAAATTTGTGCTTGACTTAAATATAAACATTTGAATTGGTTTTGTGTGTATGTGAAGAAAATGAAATGGCCTTTTCAAACCACGATGCGTAGACGTATTTTACAATTGCTTTCTAATTCAATATACAATTTATTTTTCAAATCAAATTACAAATGCATACTGCAGTCTGAACTAACATGTATACACGATAAACATTTTACTGGTCTGGAGAATTGCATTTATCATTTAGAACCAAATCATCGGTTCACAACTTTATTTAAGTCACAGCAATCAGAAGAAGCTTATTGTATGCGAAATCGATTAAACCGTTAAATACTGAATAGAGAAAAAGTAAAATAATATTTAAAAAACTACTTTTTCAAAAAAAATCTCTATTTAGAAAATTGAAACTGATAGTAAAATGGTGTTTATAATGGAATTTAACACCTGCTTTAATTTGTAAATATAATCGTAATCAATATTTAAAAAAAGTGTAATAAGATTAATTAAAAAAGACA
This sequence comes from Eudiplozoon nipponicum, assembly GCA_029291075.1. Taxonomy (NCBI): domain Eukaryota; kingdom Metazoa; phylum Platyhelminthes; class Monogenea; order Mazocraeidea; family Diplozoidae; genus Eudiplozoon; species Eudiplozoon nipponicum. Next base: position 9,920 of record JAQBSW010004201.1, read on the forward strand.
GCGATTTAGAACCAGAAATGAGATAAATTCTAAATATTTCGCAGGTCAAATTCCTTATTTTGACAATGTGGAATAATACGAAACGGACAGGTTAACACCAAATAAATTTTATTCATAAAACTGGCCAGAAGTAGATTTTAATTGGTATTGCCGATCTCCAGACATTTTATGATTTACTCATCTTATTGACGAAATTTTATTTGTGAAATTGAAACTCATTGTAATAAATTCTGCGTTTGTCTAAAGTCGACAAAAACTAGTCATAAGCACACTAAATCGTTGAAATGAATATTTAAAACGTTGGGAAAATGAAGACTATTCACACACAAAGAAAGTCGCAACAAATTTGTAATTACTCAGAAAAAGTTAATTTGCATGTGAAATAATGAAACACCAAAGATGTTACAGATTGAATATTTTTGCTCTTTGTTGCCAAGTGCGATAATCACTTTTAGCCTATCCATGATTTTCATTCGTGTGTGGCCGATTTGCAATCACGATTGCACAATCACGCGATTGATCTTCATTTCCAAGTACGCGTTTAGTTAGGTCAGGTGAGGGCTAGAGGCTGATACGTCACATCACCCCAAAGGCTTCTACGTCACTGGAAATGAGGTTCGAAACCTATTTTCAGTGGTTAGACCAAATGGTGTAGAAGTCTTCGGAGTGAGCCACCATGAAGCCGAATTCAACGCGTACTTGGAAATAAAAATCAATCGAATCATTGCGGAACTGAGAGTGTAAATCGACCACCGACGAAAGAAAATCGTGGCTATGTTACATGTTAGAGTCTGATTTTGTCAATGTTAAGAAGAATATCTGCTAATTCAGAGAGGGAATTTGTACAGCGGGAAATTACATAAATAATTGCAATGATGTTACTTAATGTATGCCCCACTTTTGTCATCTAGCGTCGCTGGAGCCAGAAGTTGAACGTTCCGTAAACGCGGATTGCACGCTAGAAGATCTTGGCTTGTAAGAAGTTGATAGCCAACGTTAACAGAATGGGTTTGTCCCGCTATAGAGGAATTCGTAGGTGACATTCCGCATGAATGACTTCCGGGAGAGATTCTGGACACCTTCTCCTGCATGCCTCTGTTTAATATGACGGATGTAGTTGCAGATGTATCTCTAAATAACCTGAGCATTTTTTCTTGACTTAAATTGTTATCGTTTAAGTAAAATAGGGTGCTTGTGTTGTCCTGCGTACTTGATGGCAATTCACAACTTTTCTCGTGATTTGAATGTGGACTTATCATTTTAACGTCCATTGTGTTGTCTACAAGGAATTCTGTAGAGCGGCGCGTTGAATTAAGTTGTGCAGAATTGCTCTCCAAGGAAGCTAAAATTTGTGGCTGCATATTTTGTGGCACATAATTCTTCTGAAAACCTGCATACCTTGAAAGAATCTCACCACTATCGGATCGTCCCACCAGACGAAGGTAATCCTGATTGCCTGCAACGTTAACCTCAGCATTATCCAATAATATGGCGGCTGATTTTGTCATGCCACCGTCGGATAACATTTCAATAAACTGGTACGAGTCGGAATTTTGTTTTTTGGCCGCTAAATCCGATTTAGTGGCCAGGTGTTTTGCCGGAGAGGTCACGTTTAGCTGATGGTAATGCTGGAAGGTCTGTGGCCGACTTTGCGTAGAGTAGGCATTCGAAATCGTCGCACACTTATTGCCTAGTTGGTTCCGATTTGTCGCCGTGTTCGTAAAGCAAAATTGCATTTCCGAGGGTTGAACACCGATTACCTACAGGATCAATAAAGTAAAGATCGAAAAATGAGAGTTGTTACAATCTATATCTGTGCTAATATGCACTGAGCATGCGTGACAAATAACAGAAATGTTCGTTTAGAACTAAGTGGATAAACCAGGTTAATCCTATTGACGCAATGATTTACTATGTACTTGTTATTACTCCGATTTTAATAGTTATATTGGTGGTTATTGGGTGGAGGGACGAATCCACACCCAGCCAAAACGAAGCCAAAATCGATGCGTACTTGGTCATGGCGTTCACTCGGATCTCTGCGAAAAGGATAGTGCAAAGTGAAAACCCGCGAACGAAATTCGCGGAGAGTCAACATATGAAGCTCGCACTGCACACCAATTATTCAAATCAGATAGCAACAAATTTTGTTTTGTCACGCCTGAAGCAAGCCATGTCGGCCAACATTCAAATGAATTTACACCTCCGAAGCGAAAAAGTAGAGAGAAGGAATAGAGGCCAAATTCCCATTATATTAAAAAAACGTTTTCCATATAGGACAAATACATTTAGAGTTCAACCAAGATGTTTAAATCCCGAGCTTATCAATTGAGCACCGTAGATTTACTCTTTGTAGTTCATTCGTCTAAACCTCAGTGTCTTTCTCTTTGAGACCGGCAATGATGATAATACAAAACTAAATACTGTTAAACAATAACTGATTGCGCGGTTAAAGGTAACAATTTTTTAAATCAAGTTTGCGAGCTTGAAGTAAACACCAATCCCACTGTATTTAACCAGTCATCGAACAACTTAACAAAACTACCGCCAGTCGCAAAGCACTGACGCGTTTCGACCTTCTATGAACATCAAGAGAGTACGACGGCTAACTGTCTTGGCGAGGACCATACCGCATTGCATATATATATATATATATATATATATATATATATATATGGCAAGCGAAATTAGTTATAAGGCTCTCACCTCTAGCAGTCTCGCATACATTGTACGTGACTGGAAATGTCGGCTTCACAACTTCTATGTAGTCACGGAAATTAAGTTTTAACAGCTTTCGCCACATTTATATAGGTAATACAATTGAACAATCACTGATTACGCGGATGGTGGAAACAATTATTTAAATCAAGTTTGCGAGCATCAAATAAGCACCAATCCAATTGTATTTAACCAGTCATCAAACAATATAGCAAAAAAATAGACTTTATGAAAATTTTATAATTAGCAAATCAGATGAATATGCTCTGGAATCGCAAGTCAATCCGTAGTTAAACTAAAATGGTCGATTTAAAATGTGACGCCAACCAATTTAAAAGTACATGCATTCTGGGATATTATAGTTCCGTAGAAAATTAGGAAAACCTTATAGAGAGTATAAGTTATATTACACACATGTCGACATTTTAATTCGGATTTAAGAGAAGTCAGTACGATTGACAATTCTACTCCCTTTCTACAACACAACTCATACTTACAGAAAATAAGAGAAAATGAAATCGAGCACAAGAAAGCAAAAAAAATGGCTAAAAACTGTTGAAAAGAAGCATGTTAAAAAAATTAATGCGCAATTCCTGTCGCACAAAAAAATTGTATTCGATAAACTAGCTGAAATTGAAACTTCGAAGAAAATTATTATTTAACTTTTGACGGAGGAGATATCTATTCATAAAGACAGCCCAGAGATACTTATTGTCGCAGAGGACTAATGTATATAAGGTGATGCGCACCTAGGATGAACCAAAGACAGTATTAACGGAAGGCTTAATCTCATGTGCACATTCCTTTCTGGCTTAATGATGCTTCATCAGTAGGAGCCGGTATTACGCCAATTTTCCACTATACATTTGAGTGATGAATATTGGTAATTAGGTCGGTACAGTCTCCTATACGAATATGCAAACCATAATGTTGGAACCCTTTGCAGAGTTTCTGTATATATATATATATATATATATATATATATATATATATATATATATATAATATTGTGAGTTTGGATTTGAAGTCGCACTGTCGAAGACTTTATATGAAGTTAGCTTGATTACTGAAGGTTTACACATTCGTGTGGCAGATTGTACCGTCCTGTTTTCCCACATTCCTCACCAAAATATATAGTGGTTTAAGGGCGTAATACCGGCTCCTACTGATGAATCGCCAGTAAGCACGAAACGAATGTCCATGAGATTATACTTTCCGTTCATGCAGTCTTTGGTTTATCCTTCTGGTCATATTTTACTTAATGTGTTACTAGGTGCGCAACACCTAATACGCAGTTTTTGATTTGATTAATTAGTAACATTATTAGACATTCATTGTAATAAATCGGATTAGAATACGTGTTTATTTTTTTCTAAATTTAACTGGTTAATACATAATCGGACGTTCCTTGATTCAAATCACGGCCACGTAAATAATGAATAATAATTATTGTCGAAAAATAAGGACACAACCGTTATGACTATCGGAAACACAAATTGATAAAAACCCTAAAATTGCCTGAATTGAGTGTCTTCCATGGCGCATGGGATAAATTCCCTGACTCTGAACAAAATGCTGCCACGTTAGATCTCTAGAGTGCTCAGATTGAAGAATGCAGGTGTACTAGGCAGGTGGCACATTCTATCTGATGCTTCATTCAGGTTATACAAAATGTCTATGTAAACAAGCAAACTTTATGGAATTTCATCTAATCAAACTAACGAGAAACGGTTTGGATTTAAGTTTGGCCTGTTCTTATTTATAGCATTTGTTTGACTGTGCATGGTTTGTAATGTGTTAACTTGTGATTGTGTGCAGTTTTCAGGGATATACCTTGCATTTTAAACCACACAACAAGCCCTCGACATTAATATTCAGAATTGCATGAAAGCATGTTAGTGTATTCGACTGGACACGAGTCATCAGAACAAATAATACTATTCTAGCATAGAACCGAACTCGACCCTTCGTAGGGCCAGCATTTATCCGGCCTATAAATGAGTTGAAATAGAAGCTCTGCACACACGACATTGCTTTTAAACAAATAAGGCAAAGAAATGTAAAAGAAAATGGGCAATTAATACTGCAATTTAAACACCTTGGCTGACATAGTACTACTAGTTTTAACGCACTAAACAGAATGACTGGCAATGGCATATATTACGGAAGAAATTAATTTTTGCATTATTATCATTATCATCATACGCAGCAATACAAATGCCATCAGTAGCTAACATTTCAATTGCATGTAACCATAAGAAAAGTACCAACAAACAATAAAATTTAAAAAAATTATAATATTTACAAAATAAAAATATAGACAAACAAATTATTAAAGGAGAGTAAATTATGGGGGGGGGAGGGACCGGAGGATCCATTTAATTTGAATATTTTGACTAATAAATTCTATTATGTTAAGTATTTACAAAATAAAACGTCCATTTATCCACAATAAATAATAGCTGAATTAATCAATATTAGTTTCCCAAACAAATATGTTATTTCCAATACTCAAAGTCAATTGACATTATTAAAGTAAATGAAGTAAATATCTGAAAGTTGCAGTTAAGTGCGTAATATGTTTTGGCTGATAGTTTGAAAATAAGGAATTACGAGATTTCAACTTTTAAATGACACACAATAAAATGGCGTAAGAAAGATTGTTTCTAGGGAATATTTTAAGGTGTAGAAAATTTGTTTTCTTACTCTAAGATCCAACAATACAGCGGTAAGCCCTCACTTTGAAGGAACTTTTGACAGATTTATTTCATTAGCTGGTTATCCTCGCGAAACAGATGAATGAGTCAGAATTCCAGTTAGTGAGAGCCAAAAGAGAGGACCGTTCAGTTTAGGAGGTAGAATGATTTCAGATATAGTATCCGCTTATTCATTAATTGTTGCGCAGACCTAATCTGTTCGGAGTTACGTATTGAGTGTTACCTGCTTGGCAACAAATTGGTTAAAAGTCTACTCGCATGTGCGTATGCATTACAGGCAGTAGGAGCCGGTTCTACACTCAAATCACAGCGTATCATCGATCGATATATCTGGTAAAATTAGGCGGTGCATTCTTTTATACGTATGTTCGTTAAAACAGTGGTGGTTTTACCTTTGAATATGGTCTGCGGTTACGCGTTTTCAAAGTCAAATAACTATATGTAAAATATAGCATTCCTATTAATAGAACCAGTTACATGGTTTTGGAAAACGGCTAACTTTAACAAAAATTTGATATAACGACCTTTCTGAAGACCTACAGCTTCAGTAAAGCCTTCTACACCGGGCCTCAATCGATATCAGTTTACACATTTCGTGGTAACTTGACATAATCCGATGAACAGTGCACCAGGTTTATATTCCGAGTTGAGGAGAAACAGTAAACACATACTTATAGAGGATTTTACCGTCCAACTATCATAAATTTGTTGAACAGGTGTGATGCGGATCTGTGGTGTAGTGCAGTCCTCTACTGCCGAGTCATCAGTGTGCACAAAACGCAGGTGTGTATTAAATTTTACCTTTTGTTCATGCCGCCTTTGACATATCCTACTTACTTCTATTGGAACTAAACCTTACACATTATTGCATCAAATAGACTAGCCAGTTTAGGTATCTTTGTCAATCAATCTAAATGTAAACCATATTATAATGGCCAGCGACGTTCATTGGTCTACCGCAACACGTTCTTGAAAATAAAATTTAACAATATGAGGTTAGTGAAGAGTTGAAACAATGATTTACTAATTTACTGAAAAGTTCATTTTCAAGTCTAAAGTGGTGGAGCGTTTGATATAAAGTCGTGGACGATCATTTTACTGGAATGTTGAACAGTATTGATTATTATCGGTCACCTGCCAACTTTTTTTCTTATTCAAGCCGTACCTGGAGTCCAATACACTCCTGGCGGTTTCCTAACGTCTCAATATATGATATAGTAAGTGACACAGTTTTATGCTATATATTTGCATATGACGTGCTATAACATACAGAAAATGCGTACTGTAAAATCTAATAGTCAATAAAAATTTTATTTTAAGCACAGTATACATTAAACCATGATAGAATACTGTTAAGCTCATAAAATAAACTCAGGCTATTTAGAAAATACGTTTCTACGCTTGTCAATGTCAACAAAAAACGTCTATGTAAGGTGAACAGAATTCATTATGGGTGTGCAATAACTATATCATAAATGGTTTTTAAGAAAATAAGAGCATTGATTTTCGAATTATAGACAAAATTGAAATGAAAATAAAGCTTCATTATAACCTGTCTAAACACAATTAAATAGCTCGCTCAATTACAAGTTCGCCAACTAGTCAACATCAGAGCTAAAAAAACAAATTTACTGACGAAGTTTCATTAAATCAAATTTGCGAGCTTGAAGTAAACACCAATCCCATTGTATTTAACTAGTCGTCGAACAATAAAACAATATTTCCAGTATCGTACAATGTATGCAAGACTACTAGAGGCGAGAGCCGCATATCTAACTTTGCTTTCCATATATACATGCAATGCGGTTTAATCCTCGCTAGTCAGTTTGTCGTCGTACTCTGATGATGATCATTGAGAGTCGAAACGCGTCAGTGCGTGCGACTGGCTGTAGTTTTTTTATGTTGTTCAACGACTGGTTAAATAAAATCGGATTTGTGTTTACTTGGAGCTCGCAAACTGGATTAAACAAATTGTTACCACCATCGGCGCAATCAATTATTGTTCAATAACTGACAAGGATGACTAATCAAACTAAAAAGCAAACCTTATTTAAGCTCTGTTTTGTCTTTAGATGCTTAAAAGTTGGCATCCGTGAACTTAATTTACATTAGTATTAAACCAAAGAATCAATCTTTTTTAACTTGGCTAAATCCAAAAGAATAGAATCTCAACTGCAATAAAGTAAGCAACCGTAATTCTAATTACTGCGAGTCTATGATAGTCTGAAAAGCATAATTTCTACTAATTACATTAAATGTATGTCTTATAGTTTGATTGCTACACAATCAATTTACTCTCAGGCTGTGCTGATGAACAGTGCATCGCGGAATTCGACAAAATCGACATAAATAAGTGCAAAATCGGGATTCAGAGAAATATACGATCTAATTGGTTTATAAAAATATAAGAATCTGGCTATAATTGTCCTAGCTCATTTTTAACAAAGGGATAAAATATATTTGGCGCAATTCTTTAAATCAAGTTTGCGAACTTGAAGTAAACACCAATCCCGTTGTATTTAACCAGTCGTCGAACAACATAGCTAAACTACCGCCAGTCGCAACGAACTGACGCGTTTTGACCTTCCTCGATCATCATCAGAGTACGACGGCAAACCGACTAGTAAGAATCAAACCGCATTGCATATATACGAAAAAAATTTAGATATGCGGCTCTCACCTCTAATAGTCTCGCATAGATTATACTTGACTGGAAATAAATAATTTCCGCTCACCTGGTATCCCGCCGATGTGTTCAAACTGTCACTTAGCTTGAGTATGGACTTTTGCCTTTGAAAATGCAACTGTGGTTCACAGGCTGTATTCAATTGAGGGTCAGCATCTGTAAATTTTACGGCCGTACTCGAAGTCATCTTTGGCTCTAAACTGTTACTTCCGTCAGAGAAAAACTTTTCTTCCGACAGAGACTGTATTAGATTTCGGTATCCACCCTCGCTATTCGAATTGAACTTAGAATTAGCAACATTTTGCGCATCAGCATTGACAATGGTGTTGTCAAACTCGATGTCGCCAGATTGTGTGATTACCTTAGAATTGGTTTTTAGTCTAGAAACAGCAGAACCCCTATTCTTCGAGTCTTTAAAGGTGGCAAAACTTGTGGTATTCGGTGAGGCCTCAACGCTAGCTTCGCTGATTGCACTGCCTTCGCCATGCGTTTTCCTATCAAAAATCACGCCCGATCCTTCACCGACTTGATGAAACGTTGCGCCGACTGGCGGCAATGTGAGCCCGGTCGACGTCATTATTGGGGTCAAACGCTTTTGAAATGTGTCATGGTCATTGTAAAATTGGTGGTGGTTTTGCTGTGTTTGCTGTTGCAGAAGACTTGTAATCATGCGTATTTTGTCAGCCTCCGGACAAACATTATCAACTGTTCCCGTGACTTCGCAAAATGGTGACAGCAACGCGGCACCCACAATGCCTCCACGAGCTCCATACGGCAGCGAGGATGCTGATTGTCGCTCAAGCAGATAAGCATTTCCTCCGTTCTGTAGCAGGGCCTTTTCAAGCGATAGGCCATTCAACTCGTTTTTCTGGTCCACTGTTAACGCAGACAAGTTGTTCGAGTCCTGGTTGCAGCCTTGATATGAATTTCGGCCCAAAGGCCGGCCAAAACTGTTTGCTTGTCTGCAAGATGTCGAGCTGTTTTCAACCGATGCACATCGCGTACAACAAAAACAACACCTGAAGAATGATGGAAACAAGCTTTCCAAGGTGCCACACTCTGTGTTGGCGTGAGTACGTCGCCTAAAGTGTGCCGAGGAGGTGCCGCCTGTTAGAGACACTGACGAGGAAGTCCATTGTTTGGCGTAAATTACAAGGCCTAAGGTAGCTAGGAGAAGAAGAAGCACCAAGCCCAGCGACAATATCAGAACTCCATCTCCGGAGAGACGATGACTTTGACTGTTGTAGAACAAGTTTGCTCCACTCTTTCCGCTGTCCTCCTGTAGCCGGTCTGCATCTGTGCAACAAATACCACGACAATGTCATCAGTTTTAGCAGCACATCACTTAGGACTAACGAATTAAAGGCGATTAAGTGATCATGAGAAGTTAAGTATGAGGCCTTGGCAAGCATAGAGACTTCATTTAATGCTATTTGTCACGCGCAGGTGTGGTATATTGTCCATTTCGTAAAATATTGCCTCAAAAAGATTTAGCAAAATGTGCCTACATGTACAAAAACACACAACCATTGACTAACAGCGACAGAAATTTCAAAACAATATGAGAAATATGAGCATACCCTGCGCTGTTACTAAGGAGACAGAACAGAATTGAGGTACAAAGCGAAATCAAAGACGAGACTCGGGGACAAAAGCTTCGTACACGAAACAGTCAAGAATGCGAACATTTGGTTAAATCTCAATCCATCAATACAAGAATGAACAGATCTCAGCCATCACTTTGCAGTGAAATGAGACAAACGCCTACACGCTAACAGTCACACAAACACACAGACACATACGCATATACACTTACCAACCAGCCAAAACAAGAAATAGAAGTAAAAACGAGTCAAACAAGTCGCCTCCCACATAATCAATTGAAAATCCAAGATGTATGTAAATGAAAGATTGTAAAGTGATGTTTAATATTCTTGAAATAAGTGGCCATTATTCACTTTGTTATTAATGCGGTTTAATTTAAGATTTACCAATCAATGAAATAAAAAAATTCTGGTAGATTTATTTTGTTATTGTGCCTAGGGAGTTGACCTTGAAATCGCATTTTTGAAGTCTTCGTTTGAAGTTAACTCTAGCTATGCTTAGATATGCTCAGGTATAGGGGATTTTAATATCTAATAGCCCACATTACTTAGTACTGGGCATTCTACTAACTTCTAGCGATGAGAAGCCAGAAAACACGAAACAAATGTGCAAATGAAGTTATAATTTCTGTTCATACTGTCTTTGGTTTAACCTTCTGGTCATAATTAAGCTAATTTTTTACTAGGTGTGCAACACCTATAATATATAATTGCATATATATATATATATATATATATATATATATATATATATATATTAGTTCTCCGCCACAAACGGTAACTAACTGCTCTATATAATAAGCGCTAAATGTGATAACTGATATCGACCAAGACCAAAGTTTATGGATTTCCTGGAATAACAGATGTTCAGAAGTAGCTTTAATTCCTAATTTTGGTGAACTTTAGCATACATTGAAATCCATGGTTTTTGTTCCGTTCACGTTTTCGGTGTCGTAATTTTGGTATCAGGTACTGACAGAATAGTTAGTGGTAGTACTCTTTACAGACTTGGTAAATATATTGTGTGTAGTGAGTTGGCTTTGAAGTCGCATTGTCGAAGACTTCACATGAAGTTAGCTTCACTACTGCAGGTTTACACATTCGTCTAGGAGATTCTTCCGTCTAAATGTCCTACATTTCTCACCCAAATATATAGTGGTTAAAGGGCGTAATACCGGCTCCTTCTGATGAGTCGCCAGTAAGCACGAAGCGAATGTGGTACGACGGTGTCAACCATGTTTCGATGGCCGATCGTACATGGGCTAACGGGGCTATGGCGGTGGTGTCACCAGGGCGTGGTGGATTTCCGACCGGCAATCGGATCTCCTATAAAATACCACATGAGCTCGACGACGGCACCATGACTCGGCGTGTGTTCCCCGCCACAAAAGGGTTTAACAGCCACAGGATTACATGGACTCCTGGACAGTACCCCGTACTTCCGAATGGCGAATGAGCTCTCAACAGCCACCGGCAACCATGCAACTTACTGCTGCCTTGCAGACTGCGCTTGGATGTGCAAAGGCTAGAGGTGCGTCCTCGATCAAAAAGCCGAGTGGTGAGGGGACACCACTTGTACCAAATTCCCAAGAAACTCCATGAAATGTCACTGGAGCCGGCTTATCCTCCAAAAGGATCAGCCGCAGTAAAGTAAAGTAAGTAAGTAAGCGAATGGGCATGAGATTATACTTTCCGTTCATGCTGTCTTTGGTTTATCCTTCTGGTGAAAAAAAGAAATAATTTGTTATTAATTACGCAACACCTAATAAATAATTGCTTCTCCGTCACAAACAGTATCTAACTGTTATATATTCGATTGAGTGATGCAACGTATTTCACGAATTGTGACAACCGATGTTGATCGTGATCCAAATTCATGGATTTTCTGGAGTAACAGATGTTAATAATTTGTTATAATTATCGATTTTTGAAAACCAATGTGCAAGTACTCGCGCCATGTGTGGCTGGAACTGCTAATTCGTTCATTTCATCGAAGTCATCTGACGCTAACGACAATTTGCTTGAATGTCGGAAGAATTAGTGGAAGTAAAAGAAGTATTCTACACCCTGGTTTTATTTCAAATAACTTAATAATCATTCTGGTTTATCTATACCAATTTTCTGCCTCATCTAGCTTTTGGTTTTCTGTTTGTGCTTAACTAAATCCGATCTCTGAATGTGGCGACATTTAAACGCAAAGTTATGCTCTCCTCTTTTTAACTTAATTAGGCAGATTCTCTCTCCCTCACATCACAAGTCACAACCTAAGAACGGTAAATCATATACCAATGTCGTGTTCAAATGTTTTTCCTTCTTGGTTTGTTTGTTTACTGCTGACGTTGGGGGTTTGATTTAACACCGCTTTGAGGTGACGTTTAGCTCCTAGCTTTCTTACTTTTCTACTCACTTTAGAATCTGACATTACCATGGACTTACAGTTCGCTTTTGGTTTATCCTAATATTTCTGTGCCTATTAAAAGTCAATATCTTGAATTACTTCTTCCATTATCGTTTCTACTAGATATACATTTATCTAATATATGTCGTCAAGTCTTCTTATTTCCTTCTGCCTATACTTCCAATCAACATTGATGAGGACTCCTTTAAATCAAGTTTGCGAGCTTGTAGTAAACAGCAATCCCATTGTTTTTAACCAGTCGTCGAACAACATAAAAAAAGTACCGCTAGCCGCAACTCAAACAATTATTGTTTAATTGATGAGGATATCCGAGTAAGTATATTTTATTGGTATAATTTTCTAAAATCCAACCATCATGCCAGTTTAACATCAAAGATTCCTAACAATCCTATTGTCTATTCTTCCATTGTGAAGTATAGTTCACCTATTTCGTTAGGCAACTTAAACGATTTCGTCTATTCTTCACCACTATGCCACCAAATTGTGACAAAGTAATCAGAAACAAAAATTAAACCGGATTTTCCACTAGGATGCGCGAAGATGTTAGCAAAGGCGACAGACAACGATAGCAACGTCGGAAAGATTCTTATATTTTTACGATATTATTTACAAAATGTATGGTATATAGATGGCATACATGTATTTAACATTCCCTAAACATCTCTTTATGTCATATGGCTTCTGTGGCATTAGCCACCTTTAAGACAAATAATGAGCAAAAGGTCTTATCTAGGGCAGACATTATTTCAACAGAAATTCCTCGCAGAAGCGCCCGGATAAGAAGTAAGCAGGCAGCACAATGAGAAAAGCAGACGTTGAGCTGATGTGAACATATATTAATTAATGTGTAAATTTGTTTTATTAAATAGATTCTTGTTGTGCGTGCAAAATTCTATATATAATTGAGTAAAAATAAAGCATTTATGGCACAATTAAATATGTCTTCTGATGGGGTCGAAACGTTGATTCAGGCACTGGCGTCTCAAATGAAGAATTTAACGGACGATTTAGGCATAATTAAGGCTCGTCTAGACGATACGTTAATAATAAACACTGACGACATACAAATTAGTGAAACATCAAACATAGGTGGACACAACAACTTCACTCTACCACGTCACGATATTCTGTTTAATCACCTGGTGTGCATTACATCACAGTTGGCATCTTACCTGTCGTATTGACCACTTAATTTCAAATTTTTGCTTCGCAAATCAATATTTTAAATGATTGGTGTTTCATAAATGTGTGATCTTAAAAATAGGAAAATTTACCTATTCCGTAACAATTTAAACGATTTTCTTCATTTACAAAAGCTCATTGGGATGTACTACTTCAAGCAGATACACTAAATCGTAGGCTCTATGCAGGACCGTATCTAATATTCGGGGAAAAGATTAGCAATATTTTCAGCTTGCGTAATAATATCCTATCTTGTCCGGCATTCCATAGGAATGCAAGTTTTAATAAAACAGTAAAGTATATCCTTCTGGACTGTATTTAGTATCATTTGGGATATATTTAAAACTCATTTTGACAAAGTTAAAAGTTTTTCATTCCTAGGTTCGCTTGTTTATTCAAAAGCCTTTTTATAGTTTCGTTCAATTAAAAAAATACTAGATCTATTCCTAAATTGGCCATTCACATACAACATAGAGATCGAAGAAAATTCTCATATTCAAAATCAATATTTATTTTCGTTTATCCACGTTTCAAGATTGTTTTTCATTGCGGCCAACTAAACTTAAGAATATAGACCTTGGCTGAGTTGTCCAATTTAAATGGTAATCCAAATATTTTAAAGTTTCGAAAACGTTACAATTTTAAACAATTATTTAAGACTACTAATAGGTAAATCGAAATATACATCCCATTACATTATCGGCTGCCGCGATGAAGCTTCATCGCACGGAATTTTTTTGACGGTATTAAAATTGTACTTGTTGTAATCTAAGACCTGTAAACTAGTTCAGTTGTGACCAGAAGGATAAACCAAAGGCAGCATGAACGGAAAGTATAATCTCATGCACATTCGTTTCGTGCTTACTGGCGACTCATCAGTAGGAGCCGGTATTACGCCCTTTAACCACTGTATATTTGGTAGAAGAATGTGGAATAATAGGACGGTACAATCTCCTAGACGAATGTGTAAACCTGTAATAGTGAAGCTAAGATAATCTAAAGTCAACGACAATGCGACTTCAATGCTAACTCACACTATATAATATATATACCGAGTCTGTAAAGGATACTAACACTATGGCCATTGTGTTAGTAACTGATATCTTTTTTGAAATCGATGAGTACCGGATAATAACACTATGGTTTCCGAGTCGGTACATGATACCAACCTGGTGGATATAAATTTATGCTAAAGTTCACCCAAATTGAGAAATACAACAATTTCCGAACACCTGTTACTCCAGTTAAACCATACACTCTGGCCTTCATCGATATCAGTTATCACATTTCGCGGTAAGCATGACATCATTCAATTCAATATATTACAGTTAAATACTGTTTGTTGCGAAGAACTAATATATATGCAAGTATGTATTAGGTTTGGCGAACCTAGTAGCAAATTAGTTCAGTTGTGACCAGAAGGATAAACCAAAGGCAGCATGAACGGAAAGTAGAATCTCATGTGCACATTCGCAATTTCGTGCTTACTGGCGACTCATCAGTAGGAGCCGGTATTACGCCCTTTAACCACTATATATTTGGTAGAAGAATGTGGAATAATAGGACGGTATAATCTCCTAGACGAATGTGTAAACCTGTAATAGTGAAGGTAACATAATCTAAAGTCAACGACAAAAAAGGTATCAGTTACTAACACAATAGCCATAGTGTTCGTATCCTTTACAGACTCGGTATATATATTATATAGTGTGAGTTAGCATTGAAGTCGCATTGTCGTTGACTTTAGATTATGTTAGCTTCACTATTACAGGTTTACACATTCGTCTAGGAGATTGTACCGTCCTATTATTCCACATTCTTCTACCAAATATATAGTGGTTAAAGGGCGTAATACCGGCTCCTACTGATGAGTCGCCAGTAAGCACGAAACGAATGTGCATGAGATTATACTTTCCGTTCATGCTGCCTTTGGTTTATCCTTCTGGTCACAACTGAACTAATTTGTTACTAGGTTCGCAAAACCTAATGCATACTTGCATATATATTAGCTCTTCGCAACAAACAATATTTAACCTGTAAACTAGTTTAAAATAATTTTGATCACTTCTTGCTTAAAATATGTTGTTGCTTTATTTGATATCTTTTGGTTGTATAGCATATATTTCTGTCAAGTAAATTGCAAACGCAACAATTGGAGTTGAAAACGTCTACTAGGCGTTTCGAAACGTTATATTTGCGTTAGGAAACCAGTCGTCATACCGATGTGCGCCAGTAAGTCTAACTGACGGCAGAATTGCAAGGCTTCTGTACAGGTTCGGAAAAAATTAATTGCGTTATTGGTAAAACCAGACTTGTAATAAAAAGTTTGCTTAAACAAAGATGCGGTCCGTGACGAAAATGCAGTCGCATTGACGTGGTTGCAAAGGCGTTGACCACAAAAAACTGCTCTACATGGTTGAATGGAATCGAGGTGACATTGATTAATGCTGTAGAAGCCAAGGTCTAACGGGTCATTAAGCTGTAAACAAAACGAAGAATGCGTTTGACACCTTTGAAAAATGTGAATCCAGTCAGTTAATCGTGACACGTGGACGGGAATGGCAGAAGGCTGTGCGATCTAGGCGCATCGTGGCCGAATTAATGGCTGGCCGCAATTTACCTGTCTTATATAACAGTTAGACACAGTTTGTTGCAGAGAATTAATATGGGTGCAATTGCTTATCGGGTGTTGTGCACTTAGTAATAAATTAGTACAACTAGGACCAGTAGGGCAAACCAAAGGCAGCAAAATCTAAACGTATAATCTCTTGCGCACATTCGTTTCGTGGCTACTCATCAGTAGGGGCCGGTAATACGCCCCATACCCACTATATACTTGGATAAAGGGCGTAATATTGGCTCCTACTGATGAGTCGCCACGAAACGAGTGTGCACATGAGATCGTACTCTCCGTTCATGCTGTCTTTGGTTTATCATTCTGGTACTATTTGAACTAATTTGTTGCTATGTGCGCAACACCTAATACACAATTACCTGTCTTCGTGTAAATTTTCTTATGCAGGAATCTTATAAGCCGTTCTGCTTTTAGTTGATTTGCGTATTTAAAAAAGTTGCATTTAAGTCTCCAAATCCGCCTAATAAGGATAATCCCGCGTCTTTCTTCTTAGTTAGGACAGGGGCACTGATTCTAGCCCGAATTGGTTGGTCAATTATGGACATACAATATTGAAAACAAACTATGAAGACGGGCCAGCTATGCGATAATGCAGCAACTTTTGGTGTTTCAACAGGCTTTGACCAAAGTAGTATTTATTCTGATTTAAGTTGGTGAATGAAATCGAGGCGACATTGGTAAATGCTTTTGAGGCCCATGTATGGCGTGGTTGAGAAACTCAGGAATCCACTTGTCAGTTTAGAACAAGGTGAATCCAGTAGTTTATTCCTGACAGGTGAACATGAATAGCCAAAGACTGTATTGCCTAGGTGCGACGTTGACGAATCACTAGGGGACAGCCTAAATTACCTGTCTTCAAATTTTTTGTTACGTCAAACTAATAACCCATTCTAAACTATGTCGACTTTCTTTAAATCAAGTTTGCGAGCTTGAAGAAAACACCAATCACATTGTATTTAACCAGTCATCGAACAACATAACAAAACTACCGCCAGCCGCAACGCACTGACGCGTTTCGACCTTCCAGGATCATCATCAGAGTACGACGGCAAACTGACTATCGAGGATCAAACCGCATTGAATATATATGGAAATCAAATTTAGATATGCGGCTCTGACCTCTAGCAGTCTCACATACATTGAACTTGACTGGAATTGTCGGCTGCACAATTTCCATGTAGTCACGAACATTAACTGTTTGCAACTTTCGCCACATATACATATATGGGCAATACAATTTAAACAATAATTGATTGCGCGGGTGGTGGTAACAATTATTTAAATCAAGTTTGCGAGCTTGAAGTAAACACCAATCCCATTGTATTTAACCAGTCATCGAACAACATAACAAAACTACCGCCAGCCGCGGTTTAAATTGTATTGCCTATATATGTATATGTGGCGAAAGCTGCAAACAGTTAATGTTCGTGACTGCATAGAAATTGTGCAGCCGACATTTCCAGTCAAGTCCAATGTATGCGAGACTGCTAGAGGTGAGAGCCGCATATCTAACATTGATTTCCATATATATTCAATGCGGTTTGATCCTCGATAGTCAGATTGTCGTCGTACTCTGATGATGATCATGGAAGGTCGAAACGCGTCAGTGCGTTGCTGCTGGCGGTAGTTTTGTTATGTTGTTCGATGACTGGTTAAATACAATGCGATTGGTGTTTTCTTCAAGCTCGCAAACTTGATTTAAAGAATTGTTACCACCACCCGCGCAATCAATTATTGTTTAAATTGTATGTCGACTTTGTTTTGTCTTTTGAAAACAATTATGAGTTAATGATTGTAAGTCTTATTAATAAAAACCACTAAAGCGTTTATTTTTCTTCGTCTGAACAAGGGCCGACGTTCTAACGCGATAGAGTAAGCAAGAATGGGCCCGCCATATGAAAGATACAACTTTGAGCAAGGGCCGGCTATAGGATGGGTGCGGGGAACACTTTTAATGAACATGCGCGTACGAGTGACAGATTGAGCGGCGTGGATCAGTTGAAGTTTCACCACCCGATGTTGATTACTTCGACTGACAACTGACCGCCACGTGTCACCGATTTAAGCTACAACACAAAGTAACATTTGTTAACAGCCATTGGAAGAGAAAAGGCTTCATTCCGCGGCATGTTAAACGTACACAACTGACCTTGGCTTAATGTGTCACCTGAGTTAAGGTCGCCGTGAAGTGCCATTGTAGCGAGACGATCGTTTAAATTTGATCTCGTGGCGGTTCCTTCATCCGTGTAAGGAAAGATGGACTGCTTTTGGCCAATGCCTGTGGCGATTCCCGTAGAGTCTTCTGAGCCGGACGGCAGCTTCCAAATGTTTTGCCCAGCAGATGTGCCTGAAGCGGCCGCATACATATTGGCCAATTGAGAACGCGCGGGAGAATTGTCAACCTACAAATATTGAGGAAAAATAAATTAAAAAGCTCGTTCTTTATTTAATTACACGAACCTCGGTTGCGCGGGTGATGAGAACATACATAAATTTGTCAGTATCAACTAAGAATTGTGTAGTGCTGAAAAGGCAATTCATCCAGTAGACCGGTACCGTCTTTATAGGGAACTCATCACGTACTGGCCAGAATTGGCCGTCGACAGGTCTCAAACGTGGGCACGTTTGCTTATGGAATCTGATGTTCTTGCCATTGTGCGGCGAGGTGGCTCAGTGGTTAGAGCACCAGATTCCGAAGCAGACGTGCCCAGGTTCGAGCCCTGTCCGTGGCAAATTCTGGCAGGTACATGATGAGTTTCCAATAAGGACAAAACCGGTCTACTAGATGAATTGCCTTTTTTGGTGCAGCACGTCGGCTCAGAGGTTAGAGAACTAGATTCCGAAGCAGACGTTCCCAGGCTCGAGCCCTATCCACGGCTAATTCTGGCCAGTACGTGATGAGTTCCTGATGTGGCCGATACCGGTTTACTGGATTAATTGCCTTTACTGGCGCGGCAAGGTGGCTCAGAGGTTATAGCACTAGATTCCGAAGCAGACGTTCCCCGGATCGAGCCCTGTCTACGGCCAAGTCTGGCCAGTACGTGATGAGTTCCTGATAATGACGACACCGGTCTACTAGATGCATTGCCTTTTCTGGCGCGGCAAGGTGGCTCAGAGGTTAGAGCAATAGATTCTGAAGCAGACGTGCCCAGGTACGAGCCCAGTCCGTGGGAAATTCCGGCAAGTACATGATGTGTTCCTAACAAGAGTGGTGAGAACATACAAAAATTTGTCAGTATCAACTACGAATTGTATAGTGTTGAAAAGGCAATTCATCCAGTAGACAGGTTTTGTCCTTAATGAGAAATCATCACTTACTGGCCAAAATTGGCCGTGGACAAGGCTCAAATGTAGGCACGTCTGCTTCGGAATCAGGTGCTCTTGCCATTGTGCGACAGACGAGCTCAGGTTCAAGCCCCGTCAGTGGCAAATTCTGGACAGTACGTGATAATTTCCCAATAAAGACGATAGCGGTCTATTAAATGAATTGTCTTTTCAACACTATCCAATTCTTAGTTGATAATGACAAATGTATGTATGATTTATGCAAGCAGAAGAAGCATGTTCAGGCATTAAGCTTTAACCGGAGGTAATGCTCGCAATTGATTATTTGTTCTTTTATTTCACACTCTCTCCATGTTTACAGTTTTTACAATTTGCTTCCCCTTTCAATTTATACATATATAGATGATCATTGTTCGATGTCTGAGAAGAATATGAGAAAGAAACGGTTCTTGTGCCTGATAAAATTACTTTTTCTTCTTGTACAAGGAAAAGTTATAATGAATATATATATATATATATATATATATATATATATATATATATATATATTGCCTTAAAGTATTGCACAGTATATTTCTGAATAATGGCCATTGATCTGGAGACAAATAATCTTTACTTTTCAACCTTTTATTTTTATAAATCCTGGGGTTTCATTTGATTATGTGGGTGGCAACTAGTCTAACTCGGTTTTACTTATATTTCTTTTTTGAGCTGGTTATTAAGTGTATATGCGTATGTTCATCTATTAGATCGGTTTCGTTCTATTGTGTCCCAGTTTAAATTTAAAAAGTAGTTCCATTTTCAATACTTGAATCAAGTGGCGCATATAGAAATGAATATGATTTTTATGCACAACGGTGCAATCGTAGATTAACCATCTATATAGTGTGCGAAAAAGTTATATCACGCCTTTCAGTTACCTAAAATACAAAATATTAACTTACACGAAGAAAAAACTTAATTGATGCATTTCTGCGCTGCGAATTGATCTCGATAGAATCATGCACTACCACCATGAATAAATACAGCCCCTGATCAGAAGACGACAATTCCCTATTTAAATGCACCGTGCCTTTAGTTGCATCAACCGACAGAAATGAGGGCTCCTTCGGTGGGATAACAAAGGAGTTTGTATTTTCCCTGTCATTAGCACTAGCACTGCTATCACCAAACTCGTTTTCACTTCCATCCTCTATACCGTTGGTGTCGCCAAGTTGATTGCCGGAGGAATCGCGTTTCGAAACCGAATCGGCACTCTGGTCTTGTTCGCTGGGCCCATTAACATTCGCCTTACTGTTTTCTCCCGGAGGTGATAGCAAACTAGATGTGGCATTCCTTGATTTCTCATCAACTTCAACTGATTTACTAGGTTCTAACGAGCGGCTGTTTGCCATTCGCATTTCACGGTCCGTTTGTAGTTGTTGTTTAGACGTGAGGTCATTGCTGGTTTTTGGTTGAGCGTGTACTAGACCGTGTTGAGATCTTTTTCTCGCCGAATTCACTCTAGCCACATAAAACAACTCAAATAGAAGCGGCCCAACTCGTTCATCTTTATCGTTTGCATTGACAGTTAGTACTTCATGCCTGACCGTCTCCCGCCACGACATGGTAAAGGTTTTATTTTCGCGCTGTGGAAAAATTATGACCGGATCATTGTCATTTTCGTCCTCCACATTCACCAAAACCGTAGCTGTGGCCGTTGTTGGCATTTGGCGATCCAAAAAGTTTGGTAGAGCAGCCGGAACACCAGACAAGCCGACAGGCAGCATTTGGCCGTCAGCGACGGCCAATGAACTGCTAGGTCGACGGTCTATTGCGATAATGTACAATTTGTACTCGTTTTCAATCTCGCGGTCTAGCGATCGTGTAGTGTTAATAAAAAACCGAGTTTTTGAGACCTCATGATTTAACTGTCCGTAATTGTCTGCCAGGTTAAGCTCGGTTGGGGGACTTCTGTCAGTTCCCTGTCTGGTCAAAGAACTCGATTTAATCGATTGATTTGCTGCGTTAGACGACCACAACACAAACGGAACTGAACTAACATGACTGCGTAGTCGCAGTGTTAAACTTGATGTCGAAGGAGCGTCCAAATCGCGTACAACAACTTCACCAACACAGTGATTCGCGGGTAGGTTCTCTTTGACTTTGAAGTGCATTGGGTTCTCTTGGAATTGTGGTGGATTGTCATTCTCGTCGAGAACCAAAACGTTGAACTCCAACTCCGAATAGCGTGGCGGTAATCCGTGATCCTGAGCTCGAACTCTAAGACGCACATAGTCGAGTGGTGGATCCGTCATTTCGCGATCAATAATGCGTCGCGTCATTATGTCGCCCGTGTTCGGGTCGATGCGAAACAGTTCTTTCACCAAATTCGGATTGTTGCTCAGTTGTAAGGTGTGCAGCATCTCATTAGAGTTGCTAAATTCGACATTCAAACTCGCACTAGACTCGGCGTCGAGCATAAGCGTGTTTTGTGGTGACACCAGGCTAAACGTGATGCGGCTGTTCTCTCCAGCGTCCGAGTCGTTTGCGGTCACTTTCACAACAAGTGTGCCGATTGGACTGTTCTCTTTCACAACTGGTATTTGTTGCTGCCTGTCTTTCGAATCCAAATTGCCTCCGGTGGCTTTATATATTTAGAAAAGGTTTATTTAATTATGTTTATTGCTGAACAATAAAATTAGGTTTTCGTTTTATGTGTTTACACATTATACACAATTTTAATTAAGAACTAAACTATGTATAGAAGTATAAAGTTATTAAAATGCAGGTATGCACCCCACAGGTAAAAATGACATTTCTTTTCGGGCAAATCTAAACGACTTAAATAGATTTGCATTCGCGGGTTGTCGCTTAGCACTATCCGTTTCGCATAGATCCGATTGATCCTCATTTCTAAGTACACATCGAGTTTTTCTTCTTGTTGGTTGGGTGAGGATCCGAATCTTTCGTGCGAAGGCTCCAACATCGTTCGCTACTAACCACAGGAAAAGAGCTCCGATCTAATCTTGGTTAACTGGCGAGGTTTCGGAACGTTATTTCTTGCTCCATCGTCAGGCCTCTATTCACACATACACGGTACAATGCTCACAAGAAATAACTGACAGACAAGGGCGATAAAGGTGGATTAATGACATTATACAACAGCAATCAGGAAGTGGAAAACGTTGTTGTAGAATGTGTGTTAAATACGACTTTATCCACATAGTAGATCGACAAGATTGTTTAGAGAAGACATCTAAATTAAATCGATAAATGATATAATGAATGAGACATCCATCTAAAAATCGATAGTTTAGATTTGGAACACAGCACTAAATAATGGTAGGAAGCGATGGTTGCCCAAATCTGAATCAGAAACTCGTTCAAGTTAAAGAAAAAATTGTTGAATTACCACTAAATTACAGACGGCGGAGGATGAGCAATTACTTATCTCTCAATTAATTTTTTGATTATTTTATAATTTCTCGATTGATTACTTGTTATCAATTCTTAATAATTTACTGTGATAGTTTTGCGACCGGATACTTGCAGTATCTCGCTCCCTTTTTTATCCGTGTGCCATTTGTAAATACTTCTTTTAGGAAAGAGATCTACCAATAAGTATAAACGAATGAGTTTGAAATTTAATTAACCAAATGAATTAGTGATTGTCAAATTGTTTGTTCGATGTGCTTTCCGTTGAAAAAGGCTTCCGATACCGGAAGTCGAAATATTCGGAGTCAAATTGAGACAGTGGATGCCAATACCTTGTGATAGACACCAAGTGTCAGCTATTTATTCGATTACCTGTTGCGAAACATGTTTCGATTAGTACAACAATCCAGGGCTTCAGGTACCGGTATATCCATCACAAACATCTAGAACACATTTATGAACAATTTCAACCAACTGATAAAAATTCATCAATGTGTTGTCAACGGAATAGGAGCATTTTCTCATACTTTGTGATTTTTTTAATATTGATGAGCGTTGGACATTGAAAATAATTCTTAACATGCTACCGTGTTTATGAACTCTAATTATTAGCATGTTGCCATGTACCGAATCAAATTTCAAACTAGGAATTATATTGAAGGAGTTGTGTTTTTGCGCACCTGGATTAATTGAAATTACCTGATCTGCGTTTTGACTAACGCAGCTTTCATTGTTCCAGTAAATTTCTTTTTTCATAATATTTCGATCTACCTTACCGTAGATCTTCATCAGATGCATTTCACGAAACAAATGAAGCAAATGTGTTATTTCCTCTAGTCATAATATTTATATACCACAGACTGACCCTTCATTAGATATTCGCGTGTCACATGTGTGTGTGTGTGTGCATTTTTATAACCGTTGTTTTCATCTAACTAATTTAGACCAGAGTGGCTGAATAATAATTTATCAATTGCATGCAATAACTATTCGTTTTTTTCACACTCAATGTAAATGACGTAACTGAGATGGGGAGACCCATAATTCAGAAACACTCGTCATAAAAACATGCCATGAGTGATAAGACCAGAAGTCCGAACGACTAATGCACATGTTAATTTACAATTCAAACCACTAAGTTATACTCAAGATAGATAAGTTAATAACAGTTATTGGCGCACGCCACGCATGTGCATGTGTATGTGTATGCATAACTAAAAAAAATTATTTTGATACACATGTACGTACATCTAAATGAAACTGCAGTCAATAGACATTAATTTACCCTTTGCACGCGTCAGACAAATTATTACTTATAAATATTGTATTATTAGAATATTTCCAATGGGTAGGGTGGGGGTGTAAAACAGAAAATTAAGGTTGAAATCACCATTTGTTTTAAAATCAAATGAATAGTTAGAGATGAAATTTGAAGGCTATATTCATAATTGTTTATTCATTTCTTGAATAAAAGCCCACAAATTAGTCAATCTTAATCTTGGTTAATAATTTTACGTGCTCCTGTAACCTGGCCGTTGGGTCTTTTGTTAGTTTAATGCATAATTCAGTCTTACTTAACTGCTCTAACATGTTATTATTATAACGAGATTGACTCATCTGAACCGTAGCTCGTCTGTTGTCCGCTTTTAGACGTATGACATTATTCGATATTAACTCATTTATGAGAGGTTGAATTTCAGAATTGGGTTTAAATGTATGCTCTTGGTGTTTTAAAACCACTGAAGCAACGTAAAATTCAAATTTAACATTATTCTTATTTAAAAGTACTTTCGCCGTTTTAACAGTCTCTGTAAAGACCTCATTTCTAACTGATCTTTCATTCTGAATCGCCATGTTAAAACCACGATTAATCAATTCAACTTGCTTCACTTTACGATTTGGTGCTGATAGCTTAACTGCCCGATTAACTACGATTAAATTAGTACTGTCATTATTAGGTATTTAAATTCTCAAATCGGCAAGTTTTCTATCCTGTATAATTCTGACTTTTTTAAGTTTTCTACTGCAGGCTTTGTTAGTCAACACCTCTTTACATTTTGAATCACCTGCGTGCAAAAGATAAAGTAACATCGATCTTAATTTAGTTTATATCTTAATTAGTACGTTTATATAAATCACTAACCAACGTGTTCATAATATTTGCACGAAGGGAATGCATAAAATGCCTAAAATACACGTTTAACTTAAATTTTCAATTGAATCGAAAACATTTAGGAAAAGTAAAATGCTTTAAACTAGACTTCACAAAGGTGTGTGTATCTTGTGGTTAATTGTTTCAATAATATGAAACTACACATTAAAATATTTAATTTGTATACGATTAAGTGATTCCGAATCAGACGTGCCCAGGTTCGAGTCCTGTCCGCGGCAAATTCTGGCCAGTAAATGATGAGTTCTCAATAAGGACGAAACCGGTCTACTGGATGAATTGCCTTTTCTACACTATACAATTCTTAGTTTATACTGACAACATGTAAGTAATTAATGGGTCAGGTGTTTATATCAAGACCGCAACCTTGATTATAATAAATGATTAAGTGAATGACAACTAGTCTGATTACCAATTTCACTTGCTTTTTAACCAGTTTTTCGTTATGGTGCCTACAACGCGTACGAATGTTAATTCAGCGTATGTTATATTTCGTGTCGCCTCGTTCTTGAGTTTTAATTTTTCGCCTTGGTAACAACGCATGGCATGGATATTTCAGTCTTGGTTGGTCATATTTTTGTGCACTTCCTCTTACCGTTATTGACCATGGTGATATAGTTTGCGTAGCTGATTCTAATTCAGTTTGTTATCAGTCAGGAAGAATGATTGTTGTCGCAGGTTTAGTTGGTGTTTGGGCTTGCCTAGATGCAAGTTTATTCTTGTTGTTATGTGTGCTTTGTGGCTAGTGAAGTATAATATCATAATGGTGGAAATTTTGAGTGTGCATACTGGGTACTTGTTGTTTTTTACTTTTTCGGACCATGCTTTAAGTAGAAATGTGAAATTCGTGAAATTGGCTGCATGTCCTGTTTCAAAGTTTTGCTCGAAAATAGCTGATTTATTGACGAGGCCAAGCATCTTTCTGTCAAATACTGAGGTAAATGTTGTCGGATTATGTTGATCAATTGCTTTTTCGTACGTCCAATAGATTTGCGAACGCGCGTATATGAAAATGTGTAGACTAGGAAGGAGTTGAACAGAATTCACAATTTATTCGTGGCATCCAACCTGATGATTCTCTGTGTGCTGTCAGTGATGTCATGTTTTGCACTAGATAAATTCGCCGTTGTGATTCGAACTAATTGTCGTTTAATTATTCAAACTAGTCTAGAGGAATAAAATGTCTTTAATGATATCCTTTGGAGCATAAATAAGACGTGGTCCGATTTCGACATCTATGAACCTCTCCGGTTAATTATTCACCAACAAAGGTTTCATCAAGTAGCCTAGTTCTTTCGCAACCTGCCGGTTAGAGCAGATTTACCTGATTAAGTTTGCTAGGTAGCTAATTAGGTATGTCTTGTGAGATTTTGGCACACGCCTATTGTATTGAATGTATTGCAGAGTGAAAGTAGATTTTCGATTTGATTCAAATGCCATATCACCATTTTATCTTCAAATGAGTTGGACGTCCAAGAGTGAAGAAGTGTTGTTCTTATCTACCTCGGGGAAAAAATTGATGGCTACATTGGCCTCATTGGTTTGTTTCTTGATGTTGGCTGGTTCTACTGTGTCATGTGTGAACAATAATAGATAATCGACATACGCATATCCTTCAAAGTTATATTGTCTATGCCTGATATATGAGGGATTTCAATTAGGCGTTGGTACGCAATACAAATTGTTCAAATATAAGAAACATAACTAAACAGCGTTTCGTACTGGGCTAGGAATGCACCATTTAATGGCAATGCAGGAAGACGTGTTTAAGTTTGAATTTAACGAACATTGGTTGCGCGGGCGGTGATGGTTAGTTGGAACTTTGGATCTAAATGGATGCCATATGAGCTCCACCTAAAGGAAAAATAGACTAACCAAGTTACATTAGTTAGTATATAACTGAAAATTGTGTGCAGTGTAGTGTGCGGCAGGATGGCTCAGTGGTTAGAGCACCAGATTCCGAAGCAGACGTGCCCAGGTTCGAGTCCTGTCCGCGGCAAATTCTGGCCAGTACATGATGAGTTCCCAATAAGGACGAAACCGGTCTACTGGATGAATTGCCTTTCCTACACTATACAATTCTTAGTTTATACTGACAACATGTAAGTAATTAATGGGTCAGGTGTTTGTATCAAGACCGCAACCTTGATTATAATAATTGTTATCACCACACGCGCAACCAATGTTCGTTTAATTATCTGTCGTACACGTTCCGAAAAAATTCTATTTCGAGGTCAGGTATTCAATTAATGGAAAAAAATGAATCATCTCACATCAGAAAACAGCACAATGAAATAAATGTCCAGAATTTTTTAATAACGCAACCACTCACTATTTATATCACTCATACTCATTACAAATACAATGCCCAACCAGAAATATCTTATTACTTACTTCTCGAAAGGTACCGGTGCTTCCGATCGAAGCTCTAACTTATTATTTGTCTTCAATGTTTCAATAATTGTGTATGCTCTAATATAAAATAAGTGTTACGCCCAAAACAAAATAATGGAAATTATCACAAAAGCAGTATTTTCAATAAGACTAATAATCGTTCTGAAAATGGCATTGGGAAGTTATCCCAATGAGTCGCAATCAAAATAATTCTTCATTAACCAACAGTTATTATGCTAAGAATAGTATTTTTGCTGATTTAATTGGTATACTGATTATTAATTACAAAAGAAGGCTATTTTATCACAATTTCGCACATATTAACTGTCTAGAAATCGATTAATAATGCTAATTTTGTTTATCAACCGAAGGGGAAGAAGAAATTGAAAATATTTCCAAAGATTATGTCCGAAAAAAATATAGAAAATAATTGTAGGTATGTATCAGGTGTTGAGAACCTAGTAACAAATTAGTTCAGTTGTGACCAGAAGGTTAAACCAAAGGCAGCATGAACGGAGAGTATAATCTCATGCACATTCGTTTCGTGCTTACTGGCGACTCATCAGTAGGAGCCGGTATTACGCCGTTTAACCACTGTATATTTGGGTGAGGAATGTGGGATAATAGGACGGAACAATCTCCTAGACGTATGTGTAAACCTGTAGTAGTGAAGCTAACATCATATAAAGTCTGTAAAGGATACTATCACTATGGCTATTGTGTTAGTAACTGATACCAAAATTATTATACCGAAAAGATACACGGTACTAACACTATGGTAGCTAAGTCGGCACATGGTACCAACATGATGGATACCAATGTATACTTTAGAACACCGAAGTTGAGAATTACAACTATTTCTGAACAAAAAACAGCACTCAACTGTTATATAAAGAAAATGGCTTTCTGGAAAAGAGAATTTCTATAATTCTGAATAGTCGAGAATGCGAGTGAACTGGTATTTAATAATGTAAACAGTCAATTTAAGTTCATGTTAAAGAAATTTTATAAAATAATTTAAAATGAACTTTTTAATGGCGAAAGAGGGAAATACATCTGCGTTAGTCTAGTCAAATAAGATTTCAGCTCATTGTAGACTGTGAGAGAATTTATTAGTGCTAGAATTTATTTCGTTTTTAAAGATATTTTTTGATTACCTGACCAATGCTCTGACAAACACAGAATTCTTGCCAGTTTTAATTTTCAATTAAAACATTTCCGGATATCTTACTGATGAGTCGTCAGTAAGCACGAAACGAATGTGCATGAGATTATACTTTCCGTTCATGCTGCCTTTGGTTTATCCTTCTGGTCACAACTGAACTAATTTGTTACTAGGTTCGCAAAACCTAATACATACTTGCATATATATTAGTTCTTCGCAACAAACAGTATTTAACTGTAATATATTGAATTGAATGATGTCATGCTTACCGCGAAATGTGATAATTAATATCGATGAAGGCCAGGGTGTATGGATTTACTGGAGTAACAGGTGTTCAGATATTGTTGTAATTCTCAATTTCGGTGAACTTTAGCATAAATTTATATCCATCGGGTTGGTGCCATGTACCGACTCGGTAAACATAGTGTTAGTACGATGTACCTTTTCGGTACAATAATGTTGGTATCGGTTACTAACACAATAGCCATAGTTTTAGTATCCTTTACAGACTCGGTATATATATTATATAGTGTGAGTTAGCATTGAAGTCGCATTGTCGTTGACTTTAGATGATGTTAGCTTCACTATTACAGGTTTACACATTCGTCTAGGAGATTGTACCGTCCTATTATTCCACATTCTTCTACCAAATATGTAGTGGTTAAAGGGCGTAATACCGGCTCCTACTGATGAGTCGCCAGTAAGCACTAAACGAATGTGCATGAGATTATACTTTCCGTTCATGCTGCCTTTGGTTTATCCTTCTGGTCACAACTGAACTAATTTGCTACTAGGTTCTCAACACCTAATACGTACTTGCAAATATATTAGCTCTCCGCAACAAACAGTATTTAATCTTACTGAGTCCACAGATCATCATACCTAACAAAAGAGGTATACCTGTTACGACAGAGCAAATGGTAAATTTCAATTAAAATCTTCCATTTATACTAATGTCTGCATAATCTAAAAACGCTTAGATTCGGCCGACTAGATAGGCATGCGCGCAAATGTGTGTGTGTGTATGTATACACGATATTTATTCAGTTAAATGCTATTACACAAACGTGGACGCCCATATAAGTTCAACTTCAGTTTTTTTCTGTTGATTTACACAATGAGCGAGTCACTAAATTAATTTAGACGAATGTACACATTCCAGAAATAATAATTAACTTAATACGTAAAATTTGAAAAACGCACACACACATACAAACACACACACATAATCGATGCGCGCTTATCTAGAGAAATTTCATTGGCTTTAATGAGATTAGTGAGTCATAGGCGTAAATGAAGAAGTTTACGAACAATAGTACACATTTTCACACTTTACACTTTGCTTGGAATGCTGAGTGCAACCAAAAGTGAGTGCCAAAATTTTTCACTTGAAAAGAGGAGCGGGGAGCAATTCAGTGTTTGTCAGAACATGAACCCGTTAATTATGAAACACCCAATTTTGGAGAAATTTTTATACCGTGATTTGAATTTAAACATAGGTGTTGAATTTTGCTCTCGGATATCCGTTCACAACCTGAGTGTAATGGAGATCGTAAATTATTTTGACCGTCTGCATTTTGCAGTTTTATTTTGACATTATCTATACTTTTAGTTATGTATACATGCATGAAACATAAGTCTGAACTGATACGTTCTCCTTCGAAATGAAATAATAAGTTTGCTAGTTAGACAGGATTGACAAATCGGGGGTCAGAGCAGGAAAACTAATGAAGAATTTACTTATCTATTCAATTCTTGCTGTTACGCACTCAAAGTCCCACACAACATTTAACGGCGTGTTTAATTGGACGATCACTGATTGCCCGGGCGGTGACAACAGATCAAAAACTTAAACAGCAATCCCAAGATGCATTCATTTGTCAGAATCAACTTGGTATCGTCTACTGTTTAATAGGTAATTCATCCAGTTACCTGGGTTCGTCCTTATTTGGAACCCTATTTCTACTTTCCATAACTTTGCCGTGGACTGGGCGCGATCCTGGGCACGTCTACCTCAAAGATTGCGACACTTCGAACCCCGTTCGCGGCAAATTCTGCCCAGTACGTGATGAGTTCCCAACAGGAACGAAACCGGTCTACTGGATGCATTGCCTTTTCCACACTATACAATTTTTACTTTCCACTGTGTATATAATGGTATTGGTGCTTATATCAAACCAGCAACCTTGATTTATACAAGTTATTTATGTTGTTAATAATTCAATATTTATAGGAAATAATTACTGTAAGATGTGCGATTATATTACTCTGAAGGTAAGAACGTGATTCAGCTATTAGCAGGAAATAGTAGAAAATAGAAATAAATAACTATGGTCTTTATGTTGGAGCACAAACTATAGGTCAAACCGTGAACTAAAAGGAAAAGAACGTTCGCCAATTAATTATGATAATCAATATCTTCAATAGCTAAATTTCAAAATTATACACTTCATACAATTGTGCAATGCCGCCACAAATCGATTTGAATCAGCCACCAGACTTCCGACCAGGCGACTGTAGAATGGCGGCATCATCAAACGAATGGATGGAGAATTGTCGTTCACATCCAAAAGTTTCACATTCACCTCAACTAGTCGAAACAGACTAGTTGGTTTTCCTGAATCGGAACAGTTGATGTATATGCTTAGGATGTCGCTGGAAGCAAGAAATGGCGACAGAAAAGAATTTGCAGCCGATGTTGACGCCAAAGATGACGAGGACGTCATATGGTTTGAAGGCGACACAAGCGCGGATTGGATGGATGTGTGTCGCAGGTGATTTGAAGGTATACCAGATTTCCGATAAATTGTTTGTTGCGCGGACGTTGACATGGAAGGTTGTACTTCAAAATGACTTTTCTGTTGTTGTTGCTGAGCCGAATAGCGGTAAGCTGCGGGAAGCATAATCGCGGGTCTTGGCGGCTTTTCTCTGTCGAGGCTTTTCTCCGTCAGAAGATTGTATTGAACACTACCTTCACTGCGTCTCACCTCGCGTAGAAGAAAGTATGAGGCAATCGAATTTTGCGTGAAGTCTTCCGAATTTGAAGCCCTGTTTCGAGTTTATTTTATTAGAAATAAATTGAAATATATAAAACATTCATTAAGTTTATGCTTAGAATATACCGCAAAAAATATTGAAATTGAAGACATTTAATGAACAAATCAATAAAAAGAAGTTAAAATGTAGTTGCATAACTTTTTTTCATACTGAATAGTAGTGGTCTTACTGCTTTTTAATTAAAATGGTATTCTGCCTATATTCTATTTCGCAAAATATGTTTTTTAAAATATTATTTAAAGAATTATTATGTTAGTCCATGCGAACTGGGTCGTTAATGTGGATTCAATCATAGTACCCAATTATTGTTTCATCTCCTAGTGACCTGTTTTCCCTTAATTCTGCAGTTAATGAACTCATCTGTCCTGATAGAATACGAAGCAGCTCTTCCAACATATCATCCGATATCATTATGAATATCCTATGTTCTGTATTTTAATAAATCAATTTATAGGTATTCTCCTATATAGAGAGTCCATTTAGTTAAGCAAACTTGAATAATAAATATTTGTTTATAGTAAACTTCTGATTCTTCCATTCTTAATTCACGCGTTTTTGCGTGGAAATTCTCTTGTTCTCAAATCAGCCCTAAATAGAGCCTTTTGAGCGCGTTTGGTCTCATAGGTGGCCACTACAATAATAATTTAAAGTGACTAAACTCTCAGTTTCAAAACAAAACAGCTCTTTAAAACACAATTCAAATGAAATTACATTAATGCGTAATAAGCAGCCGAAAGTGATCTGAATTAAAAAATAACTTCTGCCAATTTGAACGTTTGGCGTATTCAGATAAAAACATGCTACTGATTAGACTGTAGCGAATTTGAATTGACAAGAAAACGAGAACGCTCCTGGCAATTCATACAAGTCAAAATACAGACATGTTTGCTTAATTTATAGCGAGAAAGGAGCAGGCATCATTACTTAGATAACTGTTCAGTTATTAACTTAAGAATGTCATAATATAAGGCACGCTTTTACTGAATGATTAGTCAACTTAAGTTATCTATATGCGGCAAATAAAATATTCTTAATAAACTGGTTAACGTGTGACCATCGAAATGAACATTGAAATTCAAATAAATACATTTTAGGCAGTACATATTGTTGGATTTGGCATTCGAATGCTTGGTTTATAATTATTTACCTACTTAAGTGCGAAGAATATACCGCAATAAATCTTGAAATTGAAGACATTTAATGTAACAATCAATAAGAAATGTTTAAAATTTATTTTCTTAACAAATTTTCATACTGATTGGTAATAGTTTTACTACCCTTTAATTATAATGGCATTCTGCTTATATTCTATTTCACAAAATATGGTTTTTATAGCATTTGTCCTTGCGAGCTGAGTTGTTAATGTGGATTCAATCATAGTTCCCAATTATTGTTTCATCTACTAGTGACCCAAATTACCGCTAATTCTCCAGTTAGGTAACCCAACTGTCCTGGTAGAATACGAAGCAGCTCTACCAAAATATCTTATCATATATATATATATATATATATATATATATATATATATATATATATGTATGTATATATATATTTTTAATGATGTCCATTCCTTTTTAATTAAACAATATTCTTATAATTAGGAAAACACAAATAACAAAGTGGATAAAGGCCATTTATTTCGTGAATACTAATCATCTCTTATACAATCATACATATTTATACATTTTGGGTTTTCAATTGATTATGCTACTGGTAACAAATCTGATTTGTTTTTACTTCTGTTTCTGGTTTTGGCCAGTTTGTAAGTGTGTGCTTGTATAAGAGATGATTAGTATTCACGAAATAAATGGCCTCTATCCACTCTGTTATTAATGTGTTCTTTCTTCCTAATTATAGATATACTGTGTAACATTAAAAGGCATGGACATTATATATATATATATATATATATATATATATATATATATATATTTATAATGTCCATTCCTTTTTAATTTAACACAGTATTCTTATAATTAGGAAAACACAAATAACGAAGTGGATAAAGGCCATTTATTTCGTGAATACTAATCATCTCTTATACAATCATACATATTTATACATTTTGGGTTTTCAATTGATTATGCTAGTGGTAACAAATCTGACTCGTTATTACTGCCGTTTCTTGTTTTGACTAGTTCGTGAGTGTGTATGCGTTTGTGTTTGTGTGTATGCGTGTTTGCATGTAAAGGTCATTCTCGCAGTATTGCGAAGTGATGTCTGAGATCTTGTCATTATTGTTTTTATAGCTTGAGAATTAACCATTTGTGCGCATTGTTCACTGTTACATATACAAGTGCTATTTTTGCCAGTATAGTTGATCGTTTCACCTCGTTGCGCAAAGTTTTCACGTGGTAACAACGCCAGTGTTGATTGCAGTGTTAAACGCTCACATTGTTTGGAGACTTCTGTCATCGTATTCGCCTCTGTTATTTCCACTTCAGTTTGTTGCCAATCCGATTGTACGTTTGTTGATTCTAGTCGAGGGCCTGTTTGTTCTTGGCTGGATACTAGTAGATTGTTGTTGAATTTTGTTATTCTTGGCCAGTCGATAAGGATATCATGTTGATGAAACTTTTGAATATTAAGGTCAGGTGCTTGTTGTTTTATGTAAAGGGCTTCGTAGATAAATAATAATTTTTCTGATTTTGCTTTGTGTAGAATTGTGAAATTGGTCGAGTTGACAGGGTGCCCCGTTGTCAATATATGATCGGAAATAGCTGATTTTCCTGACGGTGGCAAGACTTTGTTAATCAATTTCTGTAGCAAATGTTGCTGGATTCTGCTTATTAATTACTTCTTCGTACGTCCGATATATGTGCTACCGCACATACATGAGAATTTGTAGACTATGAATGATTTGGAGAGAATTGGAAATTGATCTTTGGCAACCAACCTCATGATTCTCTGTGTACTAAATGTCATATTAACTTTAACACTGGGGAAGTTGTCCTTAGTTACGCTATTCAGCCGCCGTGCAATTATTGAGGCTGGTACGTCGCCTCTAAATGGTAAGTTTAGGAAAACCTGCTTGACGGTATCCTCTCTAGTACGAATCTGCCGTGGCCTGATGTTGACCTCAATGAAACGCTCTGGGTAGTTGTTCATTAGCAAAATTTTCCTGAGGTAGCCCAGTTCTTCCTCAATCTTGTTTTCAGAGCAGATCTTCCTGATTCTGTTTGCTAGGTTGTTTACTAAGTTTCTTTTGTGGGATTTTGGCACACTACTATTGTAGTGAATGTGTTGTCCGGTGAAAGTGGATTTTCTATGTATGGCCAGTGTCAAATCTCCGTTTGCTTCTCGACTGAGTTTGATGTCAAGGAAGGGAAAACTGTCGTCTTTCTCTACCTCGAGCGTGAATTTGATGTCTGGATCGACTCCATTTGCTTGTTTGAGGATTTCGGAAGGGTCTGCTGCTTCTGCATAATCAATTGAAAACCCAAAATGTATAAATATGTATGATTGTATAAGAGATAATTAGTATTCACGAAATAAATGGCCTTTATCCACTTTGTTATTTTTGTTTTCCTAATTATAAGAATATATATATATATATATATATATATATATATATATATATATATATATATATAATTTACATCCTGGGTTCTCATTTGAACGTGTGAGCGACAACATATCTGACTCGGGTTTACTTCTATTTATTGTTTGGGTTGATTATTAAGTGTGTATGCATATGTGTCTGTGTGTATGTATACCTGTTTTTATTGTTTTTTAGCTGTATTGCAAAGTTATGCCCGGGGTCCTGTCATTCTTGTATTGATAGATTGAAATGAAACCGTGAAGCAGGTTTTCATAAGCTTACCATTTAGAGGCGAGATACCAACTTCAATAATTGCACGACGGCTGAATAGAATAACTAAGGAGAATTTTTCCAGTGTTAAAGTTAATATCACATTTAGTACACAGAGAATCATGAGGTTGAATGCCAAAGATCAATTGCCAATTCTCTCCAAATCATTCATATTCTACAAATTCTCATGTATGTGCGGTAGCAAATATATTGGACGTACGAAGAAGCAATTGATAAAGAGAATCCAGCAACATTTACCACAGAAATTGATTAACAAAGACTTGGCACCGTCAGAAAAATCAGCTATTTCCGATCATATATTGGCAACGGGGCACCCTGTCAATTCGACCAATTTCCCAATTCTACATAAAGCAAAATCAGAAATATTATTATTTTATTTATGAAGCCTTTTGTAAAAATCAACAAACGCCTGGCCTAAATATTCAAAAGTTTCATCAACATGATATTCTAATCGACTGGTCACGGATCGCACTATCGAAAAACAATTTACTAGCATCCAGGCAAGACCAAACAACCCCTCGACCAGACTCAACAAACATTCGATCGGATTGGCAACAAACTGAAGGGGAAAAACAGCTGCACATACGGAGACAGAAATTTCAAAACAATATGAGCATTCAACACTGCAATCCGCACCTACGCTTTTACCAAGTGGACAAAATTAAATTCCGAAACAAGGGAAAACTGAAGGCGACACTCGGGGGAAATTCATTCGTAAACGTAAAAGCTAGCAATGCGAACGGTTGGTTAACTCTCAAACCATCGATACAAGAAAGACCAGATCTCAGATATCACTTTGCAATAAAACGAGAAAGGTATTTACATGCAAACAGGCCCACACACACAAACACAAACGCATACACACTTACCAATCAACCAAATCAAGAAATAGAAGTAAAAACGAGTCAGATTTGTTGCCAACCTCATAATATATATATATATATATATATATATATATATATATATATATATATATATATATATATATATATATATATATATATTCTTTAATCATTCTACTAGATTTAATTTAGTAATCAAGCCAGAGCCATTGTAGTGGGTTAATCATTGTCAGTTGATTATTAAACTAAGCGTAAATGATAGGTGTGAGCTTTAAATGCTCACGGTAATAATAAATGGACTTATCCGTCTACATACATGTATGGGAAGTCGTATATTTATGCATATATGTTTATGGATGTATAAGTTGATACATATGCATAGAAATATTTGAATGTATATATGTTTGCATTCATTACAGATGTGGAAAGACCGTTAACATTAAAATTAACTATAATTACATTTTTTTAATTACTCGTCTAAACACGATTGATTTATTTGCTTAATAACTGTTTTTTCATGGTATTCAGAGAAAAATTACCAAAGCCCACGGGCATTTGTTTAACTATGTATTAGCATATATATGTATATATTCGCATTTATCTCTATATGTGTATGCATTTGCGTTTACCTTTATCTGGTTATTGAATACAGTCGGTTAAATGCTAACAGATACCTGACGAACAATGAATAAAATAAAGACAAATAGACGCATTTGAACGAGTTAGTTTACTCGCGTTATAACAGTGAAGTCTTAGATTCATATAATTAAACGAACATTTGTTGCGCGGGTGGTGATAGCAACTATTTAACTCAAAGTGACAATATTGATGAAAACACCAGACCCATTATACACCCACTCTGATTCCTCAAGTTTACGTTTCCTTCAATTCGCGAAGGCGTCATTAAATATGGGGCCTAATGATTTTTATACAGATGTCATATTCATGACGTTCGTTCCTGATTTTATTTCAATTGATTCCCTAATCAACCTGGTTAGTCGATCTCGGTTACAAAGTGCAATCCGTTTACAGCCATCCCAGTTTATCTGATGACCTGTCATGGTACCGAAAAGGTACATGGTACTAACACTATAGTTTCCGAGTCGACACATGGTGCCAAAATGATGGACATCAGTGTATGCTATAGTTCACCGAAAATGAGAATTACAACTATATCTGAACACCTGTTACTCCAGTAAATCCATGCACTCTGGCCTTGATCGATTTCAAAGCAGACGTGCTCAGGTTAGCCCTGTCTATGGCAATATCTGGTCAGTACGTGAACAGATTCCAATAAGGACGATATCGGTCTACTGGATGAATTGCCTTTTCAAAGTTTTACAAGGCTTAGTTTATACTGTCAAATCAATGCACGTAATGGTCTCCGAATCAAGCAACATATGACCATTATATATTTAATTAAACTATGCGATGATTTGTATCCTTTGAATGTTTGTGGAGTGCAAGCTTTATACGTTGAATTTCCGAGATTTGCGCTCTAGGGTTGTCACTTGGCACTATCCGTTTCGCAGGTAACCGCTTGATCCCCGTTTCCAAGCACGCGTCGTTTTTGTCTTCGTTTAGGCTGGGTGTGGATTCGTCTCTTTCTTCCGAAAGCTTCAACATCGTTCGCTACTAACCACTGGAAACAAGGTCCGATCTACTCTTCGTTGACCGTCGGACCAGATTTCCAGAGGTTAGTATGAACGATGTTGAAGCCCTTGGAAGAAAGAGACGAATTCACACCTAGCCTAAACGAAGACAAAAACGACGCGTGCTTGGAAATGGCGATCAAGCGGTTATTTGCAAAAGTGATAGTGCCAAGTGAAACCCCGTGAGCGAAAATCGCAGAAATTCAACATATAAAGCTTGCACTGCGCAAACATTCAAAGGATACAAATCATGGCATAGTTTAATTAAACATATAATGGTCATATGTTGCTTGATTCGGAGACCCAGTATAAATGCAATTTCGCATTAAGTATTGCGCACATAGTGACAAATTAATTCATATAGCACCAGAAGTTTAGACTAAAGTCAGCATGAAAGAGAGGTATATTCTCATGTGCACATTCGTTTCGTGCTTGACCGCGATCCCTTGTTTGGGGCAGGTAATACACCCTATATCCATTATATAAATATTCGGTTAATGAATGTGAAATATGTATACAAAAAGTAGCAGAGTAATCATCAAACGAATTCTTTACTATAGCATTTGGAAAGCCAACTCACTTTGTATTATATGTACCATATCTGTAAAGGGTATCAACCGTGTTGCTTTTAAAATTCAGAGACTTTGAAGGGTAACACCGTCATGGTTTTTCAACCTTCATTACATTAAAAAAAGTTTTTTTTATTTAATCAATGATTAATAAATTTAAATAAGATTGCAAAATTGTAACAAGAACATATTTTAACAAATTACAGGGTTTTGCGCTCTTCTTTTTCCGAATTTTCGAGATCGAATTTCCAGTCTCATTTTCAGGGTTGACACATTACGCACAGGAATAAAACACAACTTGTGGCAAATGTGGTATCCTCATTCCAGACAGATATATTTATATTTATTTCAATTCCAAATGTATCCTTTTAATTGTCTTCCTAATATCCGGTCTTCATACGTAGTCTCTAATACTCAAATGTATACAAAAACTTATCCCTGTCCGCGCATCACGCCAAACCACTCCATAAATGTGTGTATTTCTTACCAGTGACATTTTTATTGAATAACCATAAGCGACACCCAATGGATTGACGGATACACGCCTCATCAATTCTGTCTCGAAAATTCGGAAAAGAGGCGCAAAATCTCGCTGTTCCAACGTCATTTTCAGACAACGTCAGCTGATGGAAGGCTTAAAAAAGAAGGTACAAGTGAGAACCCATCAATTGAGGCCAAAAATTACATCACCTGAAAATGATCAAAATTCAAGATTTTACCGATCTAAGAGTGCTATCAATTTTCCCGCACAAGAAAAATGCGATCAAATCCACAACAAGAAGGACAGCACTGCGCAACGAGATTCATTATTCATAAATCACAGGGTTGTAGAATGTATCCGTTCCTTATTGGCCCTAATACATAATCCTATTGTGGGCGTCAAAAGGTTTACTTCTTTCTCACCTTATTTTTTCTGTGATACATTTTGGCACCGATTTTTGAATACCTTAATTAGCACACTTCGCATTATATAAATAAAGCCAAACTAACAAATTAAAAGCAAAGTTTTGTATAAATGGACTCGTCTATTTTTTAAACTGACTAATGTCACAAAATCTAATGAGACTTCATTTGATCGGTTTGCGTCAAGTATTTTTGCATGTGCATAACTTTCAAATGTCTAGTTAATTAAAGCTACTTACCCTTGTGCGCCTATCTATCAACTTTACCTATTGCACGCGTTAGATTAATACTTTAAAATATCCATATGCTATGATAAAACCAAAATTGACGTTAGTGATGAAGAAAGTGAAATTTAATAAAAACTATATACTAGCGGAACATCAGTTGCGCGTAATAATGCAGACAGTCATAAACATAAATAAAGTTATTTAAAAAATTTCACACTTCCGTGATTATTTCGTTATTTTTTGTGTTACGTTGTAGACGGTTGAAGGTACACGACAATGTGCTAGAAAATATATCAAGAAAAATAAGAACTGGGCACAGGGAAATCACTAAAGTTGAAAAGGGTCAAATTCTGGCCAGTCCGTGATGAGTTCCCAATTAGGACGAAACCGGTCTACTGGATGAATTGTCTTTCCTAGACTATACAATTCTTAGTTTATACTGACATATGTAAGTAATTAATGGGTCAGGTGTTTATATCAAGACCGCAACCTTAATTATAATAATTGTTATCACTACCCGAGCAACAAATGTTCGTTTAATTATATAAATGTTCATTTCAATACCACTTCCCCATTTAGTGTGGTGTCTGTTCAGTAATGACAGATTGGGGATAGTAAGTTGGAACTTTGTGTCTAAATGGATGCCATATGAGCTCCACCTAAAGGAAAAACAGACTAACCAAGTTACATTAGTTAGTATATAACTGAAAATTGTGTGCATTGTAGTGTGCGGCAGAATGGCTCAGTGGTTAGAGCACCAGATTCTGAAGCAGACGTGTCCAGGTTCGAGTCCTGTCCGCGGCAAATTCTGCCCAGTACATGATTAGTTCCCAATAAGGACGAAACCGGTCTGCTGGATGAATTGCCTTTCTACACTATACAATTATTAGTTTATGCTGGCATATGTAAGTAATTAATGGGTCAGGTGTTTATTTCAAGACCGCAAACTTGATTATAATAATAAGGGACAGGTGATTGTTCAACGTCTACTTCCGTACGAATTCCTTTATTTTTATAAATATTTATTTATTATATGTGACTTACAGGTTGTGACGCGTTGTGATAATCCGTTAGTCTGGCTCAGTTTGCACCAAACCGTGATTTCCTTCGAATAACCTCACAAACAAAATTGTATTTTTTGAGATCAAATTAGCGGAAGACAGGTAAGCAGAAATCAATTTTTTTGCGTTCAATCGCGCATAATGAACATACTTTTGTAGGTCGCACACATTAAAGCGTCTTGGCCTATTTAGGAGAACTATCAGAGCACGAAGTTAAGCTTACTAGTAGAGAGTGAAGCACAATAAGAAATTAATATCCTGAAAATCCTAATGGCCTCATGTAGTTTGAACTTGATATGAATATCGGCTAATTAATTTTCATTCGTGGATATACGTAAAATTTCGTTTGAACGTTCACCACATTCTAATGAGTTGTTTACTAATTAAACTATTGTGATGACAATACTTTAACACAATTTGGTGAACTTGGGGATAAACATCAACGCACTGATATGCTTCGACCTTCCTTGGACATAATCAAAGCTCGACGGCAAATTAGCTAGTAAGGCTCAAACTGAATTGCCTATGTAAATTATGCAACATTCGATACGTCGCCTTGAAAACCTGTCGTCTCGTGTACACTGTAATTGCAATTTGCATGTGTTGTCTGTGGAAAGATTGCTACAAAACCTATGAAATATTTCACTTATAACACGTGCTGAAACACATTTATGTGTCACCACCCACATATTGAACAAATTCCTATTTCGTTTTAGTCTATTAAAACAGGATGGACGGAGCGATCGAGGTAAGATTTTTTATAGCAGCAAAATTTAGCACAAATTTTTTATAACTTCTGCAAGACTATGGTCTACCTGAGTAATAAGGTTTATGGGAGTCACTTCATGAGCAAAATAAGCCTTTAGTATTAACAGATCAAACTGTTTTATTCTCATTTTTCAGTTTATACACACTCGATGAAACAGTCTGAACTTTACTAGACTTCAAACGTTCATCTCAACACATTTTGCCCAGGATATCTAGGCGGATAGCAATAGTAAACCAAACAGAAAACAGGATTAACAGATCAAACTGTTACATAAGCACAATGATTCTGCCTAGAGTTTTGCAGCAGAAAGTGTTTTCTATCGCTCACCTCTGACGTTGATGGAAGTTATTGGAGGACTGCTTCAAATGTTCATTTAAGCTCAACGTTTGTCCCGATGCTGCAGCGTCTCCGACCAACTGACAATGCACGTTGTTATTTTCTTGGCTGGAATCTCTGTCTGTTACCTGGAGATTGGCGATGAATCGAGGCGCATCGACATTCTCCTCCAATGCGGTGTACTGCAGTGGAGCTCCAGTTTGTGGATTAGTTGCTAAATAGTCCACCGACACAATGGGAATTTCATCATTTCTGTCGATCACAGCTACAATCACCTTGGCGGTGGCCGTATGCGCCTGTTGTTGGTAGCGTTTCTGGCCGGCGACAGTGGATATCGCGTCGCCGATGCTAGTTGGATTCGCATTCAGTCTGGCGCCTGAAATTTGCTATCAAATCATTGATGAATGGTAAATTTAAACAAATTGCGATACTAACGAATTGTTGGATAAAGACAAAAGCGCTTAAAAGACTTCTCCAATAATTTCGCGGACTCGCGAAATTTAATGCTACTTTTATTCACTTACCAAATACCCGTCAATTACATAATTTTTAGTTTAAACAACACTTAGTGAAATCCATCGTGTTGGTACCATTTACCGACTTGGCAACCATAGTGTTAGCACCATGTACCTTTTCGGTACTATAATGTTGGTTTTTGGTACTGACACAATTGTCATAGTGTTGGTGCCCTTTACAGACTCGGTATATATATATTATATAGTGTAAGTTAGCGTTTAAGTCACATTGTCGTAGATTTTATATGATGTTAGCTTCACTATTTCAGGTTTATACATTCGTCTAGGAGATTGTACTATCCTATTATTCCACATTCTTCGACCAAATATATAGTAGTTAAAGGGCGTAATACCGGCTCCTACTGATGAGTCGCCAGTAAGCACGAAACGAATGTGAATGAGATTATACTTTCCGTTTATGCTGTCTTCGGTTTATCCTTCTGGTTAAAAATGAACTAGGTGCGCAACATCTAATACACAATTGGTTTAAAAGTTTTTTGTCATCACCCGCGAAATCATCATGATCTTTAGGTCTAGTTACAAAATATCAGATGGAACAGCTGATGCTGATGAATATTATTTGATATCTACAATAATGCAAATGCACTATTTTTTATATAAAATTAGATAAGATTAAATTTATTAAATGTACGTGATAAGGGCCATTCATTTTTTGTGCATAAAAATGCGTTTTTTCAAATGATTGCCAAGATTTCCTGGTCCTATATCGGTATACTGGTTTCAATAACTGATTCGGTCTGTTTTCCAGTGTAGTAATTACGCGCTAAACGGTTGATGGAGAAAATTAAAAAAAAGAGCGATTAATAGTGCGACCAGAACATAGAGTGATCTACCAAAGTGAGTATGGCGCTGTTTTACACAAAACAGGCAAGAAAGTTTAAGTAGTTTTAACACGCACATTTTATGCCGATAAACTGCGCCTTTTTAAAAAACACCGAATTCGCATTTATCAGTGAATAAGGTGATAATGCGTTTTATGTCGATGTGAAGTATTGCATTACATTGGGAGTATAAAACGCCCACATTATAAAGCATCAATAGCTAGTAGGAGATCAATCAGTCATGCCCGTATTTAGATCAGCTTAAATGAAATTTCACACTTAATCTATCATCTTTTTCTAATTTGGTGTGATGAGCAGTTGACTGGCGAAGTTTATAAAAAAAAATATTATCAGAATATATAGAAAAAATATGAACCGTGAAGTAAATATCCTTTTCATAATTAACAAAGATCAACCAGTTTAGACAAGTGAAGGTTCACGCAGAATACATTTTAAAACTTTAAATAACAAATGGAAGTAACACCTTTACGATTCACAGAGGAAAAATGAACACGAATGAATTTAAAATACTTAGATTCAAAGTTTATTTAAAATTTTATAAAATTTACAAGATTTTCTGAACTCGTCCGTCATTATGTGGAGACTAGACACACCGTTAGATATTCAGTCCTAACAAAACTACGGGATTGATTAAGGAAACTATTCAAATCAAATGAAGAGGTGATATTATGTATTAACACCGGTGGAAAAATTACTAGTTTCCATTTGTAACACAGCAATATCTGATGGTAGGAAGCGACGATTGCATGATTTAGAATCGGAGACCACTTCCTGCAAAGGATTAGTGATATTTGATTGAGGTAGGCTGGTGTGTAAATTTATAAACTTTCGGAATGA
Source organism: Eudiplozoon nipponicum (assembly GCA_029291075.1). Lineage (NCBI taxonomy): Eukaryota > Metazoa > Platyhelminthes > Monogenea > Mazocraeidea > Diplozoidae > Eudiplozoon > Eudiplozoon nipponicum. The sequence goes on from JAQBSW010004201.1 coordinate 53,775, forward strand.
TAATCAAATTTACGTTTATTTATAATACTATTCTTTGAATTTTGTCATTAATTTAATGTTTTTCATTCTGTATCTCTTAACATGATGAGTGTGATCTAACATGCAGCCACAGTAGTTTCACTTGGGTTGATTTGAATTTGATGAATCACCAATTGCTATTAGGAGCTTAACCGATCATACCTTTAATAAATGGAGCTGATTTAATGGAATTTCACATTTAATGCATTTATTTTAGTGTTTTTTTTAATTTTAACTTAAAGAAGGCAACATACAACATGGTCACAGTCTCAATTAGCCGACCATTTACCAACCTCATTTCGAAGCAAGCCGCTTCGAACATCGGGCAACTTTTCGTCCACGGCTAGCACGTCAAATGTGAAGGATGCACTCGTTTCGTAGTCTAACGCCTGTCTCAAATACAACTCGCCGGATTGCGCGTTCAAGCTGAAAAGCTGGTTAATAGGCGCCGGCTTCCCTTGAGCATCGGTGCCAACTGACAGACTGTAGGTGATTTGAGCGTGCTCCGGTCCGTCCGCATCAGTGGCCACGAGTTTAAGCAAAGGGGCGCTGTCACGTATGCCTTCTGTCACTTCAATATAGTACTTCATTGGTGTAGGTGCTGCATGTTGGAGATTAGCCCACCCGGCGTTTTCATTACCCGAGGTCAACAGGTGTTGCGCGTTAAACTTGGAAGCATCACTTAATTGGCCCTTGTTAGGCCCAAATAGGTTTGGAATGTGTTCTTGTTGTGCTTGAAAAATGGGACCGTTGTCGTTCTCGTCTAAAACTTGGATGTTCACAACCAGCGAACTCTTACCGTGCCGTTTTCGCGCTGTAACTTCTCTGCTTTTTTGAGCTTCATTTTCGTGGTTGTAAAGTTCATTGAATTCAGACAATTTGTTGTCAGGTGATCTATCGAACGGGCGTTCATAGCTACTGTCTAATGCGTGAACAAAGAATTGATAAATTTCCTGGGTCTCACGGTCAAGTGCAGCCTGTAGCTCTAAAAACAAACCTGTAATACCAATGCTATTTGTCAATGCCACTGTTTCGCCAGTTAACAGTGAACCAGACGAAAAAATAGATTTTCCTTTTCCACCTGCGTTAGGTTGGTTATCGTATTCCACATTTTCGTCAAAAGTATCAGAGCCTACCGCTCCTAGGTTTAGTGAACTAAAGGGAGTAGTGTAACGAAGCGACCATTTGTCGCTGTTTCCCGGGTCCAACTCATAGCCGCGTACTGAGTAGGGCAAGCTGTCCGGATCAACTGCCAATGGAAGGCGTAGCAGACTGCCAATCGGCGCCAACTCGGAAATGGTCAGATTCACGACGCCCGAATTAGGAAATTGCGGCTCGTGATCATTTCTGTCTAGAACAATAACCCGAACATCTACGAAAACAGGTAGGCCGCTAACTGAATTTGTCTTTTTTTTCATCTTTTCATCACCATCCAATAGTTCAGTGGCATTGGTCAAGAGAAGATCCGCCGAATAGTCGGTCAGTGTAGACTCTATCGGATGAATCGCGACTTGCATGACGAGAACACACTCGACACCGGTCTCGAACGCCAAATCCTGCACATACTCGCATAGACATGAAGTAGCAAAATAAAGAAAAGGCAAATTTGTGTAGATCACCTGGTTCTTGTTTTCGCGGAACAAGGTGAGTAGAATTCCTTCTGTGGTATATTGAAAGGAAGAATGCCGGACTATTTCCAACAGAAAAATGATGCAAATAAATCTACTCATCTTGTTCAATACAGCAATGGGAAAACAAATATTCCGAAACAGTCCCTCAAAATTGTTTAGTTAAGTAAATTAAAATATGTATCGGATTAGGAAGAAAATTGAATATTCCCTATATATATATATATATATATATATATATATATATATATATATATATATATATAATAAATGATACGAGACTTTATAAAATTCATAGTAACCTATCCATGTGATAAAACATAAAAGATATTTTACAAGTATAAACTCGTGAACAAACAGCGTCTAACTATCATTTATTGATTTTCGTGGAATAATGTGTATTTGATCCAACTTTACCTCTTTCGCATTCCAAAAATTGTCTATAAGTAGTACCAGACATTACAATCGAGTTGAATTCTGGAGGAATGTAAATTTCCTCTATTTAATTGTGTTTTGCATAGTTGCAAAAAGAGGGATCGCTTTGGAAATCGTTTTGATAGTTGTATTTCGTACAAATCTGCTAGGTATGAATTATTGCATCCGCACTTGTTGTTATTTAATACATATCCATAGCAATATAGATAGTAGACGGCTAAAATACACAAACTCGTCTATTTATTTTCCAGAAAAATTATTAAACTATAGTTAATAAAATGATTTTTTGACTAAAAAGCGGTGTCACCTCAAGGCTTTAAATTGGTAAGTTATAATTGGCAGCCGAATTCTGCGGTCTCTATACAGTATTGAGAGTGTTTATTAGATATTTCGTACCTTGAAATAAGTTATTCATAAAAGAACTAAAATGTTAACCACAAACAGTATCAAACTGTTATATATTTAATTGAATGATGTCACGATTACCGCGAAATGTGATAACTGATATCGATCAAGGCCAGTGTTTATGTATCTGCTCCATTAACAGGTGTTCGGAAATAGTTGTAATTTTCAATTTTGATGAACTATAGCACACATTATATTCCATCGTGTCGGTACCATGTACCTGCTCGGCAACCATAGTGTTGGTATCGGGTAATGACAAAATGGGCATAGAGTTGCTAACCTTAACATACTTTGTATGTAAAATTTATATATTGAGTTAGCTTCAAAATCGCGCTGTCGAAGTATTTATATTATGTTAGCTTCACTACTGCAGGTTTACATATTCGTATAGGAAACTGTGCCATCCACTTTCCCACATTCCACACCCAAATATAAAGTGGTTAAAAGGAGTAATACCTCCTCGTATTGATGAGTAGCCAGTGAGCACGAAATGAATGTGCATTAGATTATTGTATCCGTTCATGCTGTCTGGTTTATCTTTCTGGTCCTATTTGAACTTATCTGTTACTCGGTGCTCAACACCTAATACAAAGTGCATATATATATATATATATATACATATATATATATTTATATATATATATATATATATGTATATATATATAATATCTTAAAAACAATGTAGTTTGTTGATTTGTGAGTGCATGTATTCATGTTTTTTGTGCATTTAGCGGCCATTATTATTGAACTACAATGTATTGCTTGAGATCTGGTTAATCATGTTTTGATAAATTCTGTTTTGAACAGGTTTTTTTTTGTTATCTAATACTTGTAGAAATTTGTTCCCGTATGTTTGCCTCGCATTGTTCATGGGATTTATTGTGTCGCCCTGATAACATCGTAGGTTGTGCAGATTGCACTGTGGATATTTCAAATTTTTATCAATTTTCTGTCAGTGCTAAAGACATATGTGGTGTCGTTTGCACAGATTATTTTACTTATGTTTGTCGCCAATCTGATCGAATGTTTATTTGACGCTGTTCTAGTAGTTTATATATATATATATATATATATATATATATATATATATATATATATATTCTTATAATTAGGAAAACACAAATAACAAAGTGGATAAAGGCCATTTATTTCGTGAATACTAATCATCTCTTATACAATCATACATATTTATACATTTTGGGTTTTCAATTGATTATGCTAGTGGTAACAAATCTGACTCGTTTTTACTGCTGTTTCTTGTTTTGACTGGTTGGTGAGTGTGTATGCGTTTGTGTTTGTGTGTATGCGTGTTTGCATGTAAAGGTAACTCTCGCAGTATTGCGATCTTGTCATTATTGTTTTGATAGCTTGAGAATTAACCATTTGTGCGCATTGTTCACTGTTACATATACAAGTGCTATTTTTCCCAGTATAGTTGATCGTTTCACCTCGTTGCGCAAAGTTTTCACGTGGTAACAACGCCAGTGTTGATTGCAGTGTTAAACGCTCACATTGTTTGGAGACTTCTGTCATCGTATGCGCCTCTGTTATTTCCACTTCAGTTTGTTGCCAATCCGATTGTACGTTTTTTAATTCTAGTCGAGGACTCCTTCGAACTAGCAAATGAATTGAAAGGGAAGAACATCCCACAGAATAAAATGGTCTCGCTTGACGTCTCATTCTTATTTACAAACATACCACTGAATAAGACAACGGAGATCTTGTGTGACCTCATCAAAAATGAGTTTTTTGACTTCCCTATAGACACCAATGACATCAAAGACCTCATATTAGCATGTACTAAAAGCGTGCAATTTACTTTCGAAGGGATATACTACCGTCAGATCAATGGTGTAGCTATGGGAAGTTGCATCGCACCCCTCCTGGCAGATTTATACATGTATCACCTGGAAAAAACGAGCCTAAAATGTATAATTGACCAGTGCGCACTCTTCAAAAGGTATGTAGATGATATCTTGTTGTTCATCTCAGGAGCAGCAGACCCTTCCGAAATCCTCAAACAAGCAAATGGAGTCGATCCAGACATCAAATTCACTCTCGAGGTAGAGAAAGACGGCAGTTTTCCCTTCCCTGACATCAAACTCAGTCGAGAAACAAACGGAGATTTGACACTGGCCATACATGGAAAATCCACTTTCACCGGACAACACATTCACTACAACAGCAATGTGCCAAAATCCCACAAAAGAAACTTAGTAAACAACCTAGCAAACAGAATCAGGAAGATCTGCTCTGAACACAAGATTGAGGAAGAACTGGGCTACCTCAGGAAAATTTTGCTAATGAACAACTACCCAGAGCGTTTCATTGATGTCAACATCAGACCACGACAAATTCGTACTAGAGAGGATACCGGCAAGCAGGTTTTCCTAAACTTACCATTTAGAGGCGACGTACCAGCCTCAATAATTGCACGGCGGCTGAATAGAATAACTAAGGACAACTTTCCCAGTGTTAAAGTTTATATGACATTTAGTACACAGAGAATCATGAGGTTGGATGCCAAAGATCAATTGCCAATTCTCTCCAAATCATTCATAGTCTACAAATTCTCATGTATGTGCGGTAGCACATATATCGGACGTACGAAGAAGCAATTGATAAGCAGAATCCAGCAACATTTGCCACAGAAATTGATTAACAAAGGCTTGCCACCGTCAGGAAAATCAGCTATTTCCGATCATATACTGGCAACGGGGCACCCTGTCAATTCGACCAATTTCACAATTCTACATAAAGCAAAATCAGAAAAATTATTATTTATCTACGAAGCCCTTTACATAAAACAACAAGCACCTGACCTTAATATTCAAAAGTTTCATCAACATGATATTCTTATCGACTGGCCAAGAATAACAAAATTCAACAACAATCTACTAGTATCCAGCCAAGAACAAACAGGCCCTCGACTAGAATCAACAAACGTACAATCGGATTGGCAACAAACTGAAGTGGAAATAACAGAGGCGCATACGATGACAGAAGTCTCCAAACAATGTGAGCGTTTAACACTGCAATCAACACTGGCGTTGTTACCACGTGAAAACGACAACTTTGCGCAACGAGGTGAAACGATCAACTATACTGGGAAAAATAGCACTTGTATATGTAACAGTGAACAATGCGCACAAATGGTTAATTCTCAAGCTATCAAAACAATAATGACAAGATCTCAGACATCACTTCGCAATACTGCGAGAATGACCTTTACATGCAAACACGCATACACACAAACACAAACACATACACACTCACCAACTAGTCAAAACAAGAAACAGCAGTAAAAACGAGTCAGATTTGTTACCACTAGCATAATCAATTAAAAACCCAAAATGTATAAATATGTATGATTGTATAAGAGATGATTAGTATTCACGAAATAAATGGCCTTTATCCATTTCGTTATTTGTGTTTTCCTAATTATAAGAATACTGTGTTAAATTAAAAAGGAATGGACATTATAAATATATATATATATTTAAATATATATATATATATATATATATATATATATATATGTATGTATGTATATAGTTACAAGTTTTTTTAAATAATGAGAACAAAGAAACGTACTCCATGGAATACCATGCAATTAATAGGCTGAACCCCTGCTTAAACGTGCAGAAAGTAATTAAAAAAGAAGTTAAATTTGACTGGAACAAAAACACAACTAACAGGCCTTCAATAATATCCTATGTTCCGCAAAATAAGACACACCCGTCAACTACGTACATACCAACAACGAAAGCGATGACACACCACATGACGTTACGCAAAACGTGTAGACTAAATTGCGCAAAACAAAGACAAACATAGCTAAGAGGAGTATAAACTAAGAATTTTATAGTGTAGAAAAGGCAATTCATCCAGTATTGACCGGTTTCGTCCTTATTGGGACCTTATCATGTACTGGCCAGAATTTGCCGCAGACAGGACTCGAACCTGGGCACGTCTGCTTCGGAATCTGGTGCTCTAACCACTGAGCCATCCTGCCGCACACTACACTACACTCAATTTTCAGTTATATACTAACGAATGCATCTTGGTTAGTCTATTTTTCCTTTAGGTGGAGCTCATATGGCATCCATTTAGACCCAAGTTCCAACTAACCATCCCAATCTGTCATTACTGAACAGACACCACATTACATGGGGAAGTGGTATTGAAATGAACATTTATATTATTAAACGAACATTGGTTGCGCGGGTGGTGATAACAATTATTATAATCAAGGTTGCGGTCTTGATATAAACACCTGACCCATTAATTACTTACATTTGTCAGTATAAACTAGAATTGTATAGTGTAGAAAAGGCAATTCATCCAGTAGACCGGTTTCGTCCTTATTGGGAACTCATCATGTACTGGCCAGAATTTGCCGCGGACAGGACTCGAACCTGGGCACGTCTGATTCGGAATCAGGTGCTCTAACCACTGAGCCATCCTGTCGCACACTACACACAATTATCAGTGATATACTAACTAATGTATCTCGGTTAGTCATTTTTTCATCAAGGTAGAGCTCATATGGCATCCATTTAGACCCAAAGTTCCAACTATTCATCCTTTTTCTACACTATACAATTCTTGGTTTATACTGACATATGTAAGTAACTAATGGGTCAGGTGTTTATATCAAGACCGCAACCTTGATTATAATAATTGTTATCACCACCCGCGCAACCAATGTTCGTTTAATTATATAAATGTTCATTTCAATACCACTTCCCCATGTATTATATACTGACGATGTACATTTAATAACATCTTGCCTTAATACTTCAATTTACATACACACAAACACACACACATATATATAGTAAAATAAGTATATATTATAAAGTAAAAGCTAGTCAGATTTGTTACCACTAGCATAATCAATTGAAAACCCAGAATGTATATAAATGAAAGATTGTAAAGCGATGTTTAGTAATCTCGAAATAAATAGCCGTTATCCAAACAGGCCCAAACACAAACACAAACGCATACACTCTTAACAATCAGGGAAGACAAGAAATCGAAGTAAAAGCGAGTCAGATTTGTTGCCATCAGCATAATAAATTGGAAACCCAGAATATATATATATATATATATATATATATATATATATATATATATATATATATATATATATATATGTATGTATGTGTGTGTTTGTGTGTGTGTTTGTGTGTGTGTGTGTGGTTGGATATCGTTTATAGTAGAAAAATGTAATCAAAATTAAATATAATTATTTCGGATGTACATTCAATTTTAATATAATTAATTAATATAATTAGTCGCATCTAGCAAAGTTTCATAAAGACAAAGTGAATGACATCGAATATCCTACTCTACATCGTAAATATGAGTTAACATCAATTTTAACAGAATTTATCCATGTTGTAAAAATTTTATTTTCATAGTTAAAATATCTTTTGGCGTCACTCGTGATGGACCTTCCAACGCACAGAACTACAACTAGCCAATTTATTGGCCAAGATGAGTCCGTTAAAATCAATTAATAAGGTTTAACCTATCTAATATGGCTAATCAATACACACCTACTCACAAACAAAAAAATGCAGCAAAAATTGTTAAAATAACTCATTCTATGTCGTATATAATCAATGAACTGGAAGTTAAAATTGGTGGCATGTGAGTTTTTCTTACAAGCTTGATTATTCTCATTATTTGGTCTCATTGAACATGAATAAATTCATATATGTTGAATGGTTTGGAAAATTGGAGTACCTATAGAGAATATAGAAAAGGGGCCTTGAAATATCGTGAATCATCGATCTGTGTTAGAAGGAAATATGTCGGTCCTATGGGGTTGTGGGTTAAATTATTTACTTATAACCACTTATTTTATTCTACCTGATGATTCTGCCACAAATTGATCAACGATTCATCTGCGGTGACTTGACGGTTTTTTCTTGCGCCGATCACACCTGAACTTATGCCAGCAATCGATGAATCCAGCGGTGGGTTGGGGCACACCTCTTCTCTATCAATTACAGTTCTTGTTGTCAAGGTTCCACTATCGGCGTCTAATCGAAATAAAGTGGCTGGAGGTGTACTAGCACTGACGAGTGTATAACGGTACCTAAAAAGTGTTTAAGTATATGAATTTGTGCGTAAACGTATTTAAAGTATTAACATAGATTTATTTAATACAATGTTAGAGACTTATTTCATTGCATAATAAAAATTTTCCATGTAGACAAAAGTATATCGAGATTGATGTTGCAAATTATCGTGTAAATCGATTTCATACTCAATAAACGCACATAAGCAGTGCAAAACAATGTTGCGATCGTGAATTGAACCAAACAAAATTTATTAAATCACCAACCAAGCGTATTTCATTCACGATTCTTCTTCAGTCACATATTCTCGTGCGAAACGTTTACCCATATAGTACATGCTAGTGATTGCTGATCTAAGAGAATATTCTTCAAATACCACTTGGGAATGAGTGACTTAAATTTAATTTTTGAGAAGTTTTCATCATATACAAATCGTAAACTATTTTAATTTAAATTTTCCGTGAAATTAAAAATTATATTGATATAGCCGTTGCAATTTATCTTCTAAATCGATTTCATCATAGTCAGTTTGTCGTCGTACTCTGATGATGATCATGGAAGGTCAAAACACGTGAGTACGTGTGACTGGCGATAGTTTTGCTATGTTGTTCGACGATTGGTTAAATGCAATGAGATTGGTGTTTACTTCAAGCTCGTAAAATTGATTTTAAGAATTGTTACCACCACCCGAGCAATCAATTAATGTTGAATTGCATTGACTATATACTTATTTGTGACGAAAGCTGCAAACAGTTAATGTTCGTGACTGCATAGAAATTGTGCAGCCTACATTTCCAGTCAAGTTCAATGTATGCCAGACTACTAGATGTGAGACCGGCATATCTAATTTTGCTTTCCATATATATGCAATGCGGTATGATCCTCGCTTGTCAGTTTGCCGTCGTACTCTGATGATGATCAAGGAAGGTCGAAACGCGTCAATGCGTTGCGGCTGGCGGTAGTTTTGCTATGTTGTTCGACGACTGGTTAAATGCAAGCTGGCAAACATGATTTAAAGGACCGACTTAAATAACCCGTCCGTCGGAGTTCATGTATTAAAGGCAAGTAAACGACTGCAAATATAAAGCAAAACGTAATTAACTTTAGTTGATACAAACCTAAAACGTGTCTGTAACTATCGGTTTCCGTGACATACGTAATAAGCAACGTGATTTCGATTCCGATTCGCAATATGTTGAGCTGCTAATTAAGAGTATTCCAATTTTTTGCGCTTTGTCAGATTCACCAGGATTTGTGGTTATTTGAAGCGAACAAACTCGATTTAAAGAACTGTTGCCAACACACACGAATTCAGAGATGTTTTGCATTTATAAATCTATCTTGTGTCAGCAATTACTAAAATAGTGCATAGTTTAATAGTAATACACTAAAAAAACATGAGATGACGATCCCGCCCTCGGGTGAAGGTGTGGAAATTTCAAAGAAAGAAATATGTATAATGCGCGGTAAATAAAGTTGGCAACATGAATTTTAAGTAGATGTAATCGTTATTTTATTAATGTAAATTACGAAATACTTTGCGACCTGAATAATAATGAAACTTGTGCTTACAGACGATTACTGATGATCGTCGAGCACCCTAGAGTAAACCCCAATCCAAATCAAGCTGATTTTCGTGTGTGCTTGAAAGCAAGTAATTACAAGAAGACACCAATTTCGGGACAACAATTGCAAAACACTGTATCCGCAGTCAAATAAACAGAGGAAATTATTAGAACATGAATGGACTATGAACAGTTGACGTGGTTTTTTAGTGGTGTAGCGCTACATGAGCATTTTTCACTTCCTGTTTGTTGTTTAATACGACATTAATTTAATCCATCTTAATCACCTCTCTCCATGACACATTTGTCCGCACAAAGTAGCAAATATTTGTCAGTCGAGTTGAAAACAAGCAAAAGGAAATTGGCCTTTTTGACAGCGTCAAATAAACATGCATTTTCATAAAGTTGGGGAATAAAAAAAAAAGAAAAGAATTTCTGAAGTTACATTAAAAGTAAAGAAAAACATGACCGCGATTAACAACATGCATAGTTTAAATTGCACATATTTAAACGAAGAGCGATATTATACCAGGTGATGTTAGCAATCCACACGGTTGTTTGTGCTTACGTGTTACTATGTCACCCTATTGAAGCTGACGTGCCCAGCTTCGAGCCCCATCCGCGGCAAATTCTGGCCAGTACATGATGTGATCTCAAAAAAGACGAAACCGGTCTACTGGATGTATTATATTTTTGTGTGCTTCTGGGCGGCTCTGTGTTTAGAGAATCAGATTCCGAAGCAGAGTTGCCCAGGTTCCAGCCTTCTCGACGGCTAATTTCGGTCAGTACGTGATGAGATCTCAATAAGGAAGAAACCGGTCTACTGGAGGAATTGCCTTTTTGGGTGCTTCAGTGCGGATCAGTGTTTGGAGCAACAGATTCCGAAGCAGACGTGCCCAAATTCGAGCACTCTCCGTGGCAAATACTCGCCAGTACTTGACGAGTTCCCAATAGGGACGAAGCTGGTTTAATGGACGATTTGACTTTTTGGGTGCTTCAGAGTGGCTTCATGTTTAGAACAAAAGAATAAAATCAGATGTGTCCAGGTTCGAGCCCTGTCCGTTACAAATTCTAGCCAGTTAGTGATGAGTTCCTAATCAGGATGAAACCGGTCTACTCTATAAATTGCCTTTGCCACTCTATACAATAGTTAGTTTATAATGACAAATTTACGTTCATAATTGATTAGGTGTTTATATGAAGATTGCAACCATGATAATAATAATTGCTATCATCGCCCGTACAACCGATGTTTTTTTTAATTTTATAAATGTTCATCTAAATACCACTTCCTCATTTAGTGTGGTCTCTGCTCAGTAATGACAGATTGGGGATGGTTCGTTGGAACTTTGGGTCTAAATGGATGCCACATGAGCTCCACCTAAAGGAAAAATAGACTAACCAAGTTACATTAGTTGGTATATACCTGAAAATTGTGTGTAGTGTAGTGTGCAGCAGGATGGCTCAGTGGTTAGACCACCAGATTCCGAAGCAGACGTGCCCAGGTTCGAGTCCTGTCCGCGGCAAATTCTGGCCAGTACACGATAAGTTCCCAATAAGGACGAAACCGGTCTACTGGATGAATTGCCTTTTCTACACTATACAATTCTTAGTTTATACTGACATATGTAAGTAATTAGGTCAGGTGTTTATATCAAGACCGCAAACTTGATTATAATAATTGTTATCACCACCCGCGCAACCGATGTTCGTTTAATTATATAAATGTTAAATTCAATACCACTTCCCCATTTAGTGTGGTGTCTGCTCAATAATGACAGATTGGGGATGGTTAGTTGGAACTTCGGGGTCTAGATGGATGTCATTTGAACTCCATCTAAAAGAAAAATGGACTAACCAAATTACATTTGTTAGCATATAACTGAACATTGTGTATAGTGTGTGATATTGTGGCTCAGTGATTAGACCACCAGATTCCGAAGCAAACGTGTCAAGGTTCGAGCCTTGTCCGCGGCAAATTCCGGTCATTATGTGATAAGTTCCCAATAAAGACGAATGCATATACTTAATTTTTCAGTTGTTTATATCAAGATCGCAACCTTGATTAAAATTAAGAAAATTTGTTTGTTTGATCATGTGATAGTACCGCAACGATACTTACCAAATGAAAAATCAGAAATAATATATCATTTCATAAAGTGCCGTGAATCAACAAATTTGAACTCGATTTGTGCTAGCAGAAGGTGAATGGTTGGTCACAAAGCATAAACTCAAGTTGATCCATGAACATATTTAGTGTTTACTCGAAACTAAATCTCTCTACCGTTCAAATTTATTTTGTTTCATTCATCGAATAAATGGTTAATTTGTTGATATTTATAAACAATATAAGAAGGAAAATTTCTTTTCACGTGAAAACAATTATTTTCCTCTGTACACATGGCGGAGAAACAAAATAAGCAAATTTAACAGTTAGAATTTAAAATAAAATGCCATCCACATCGTGGTAACTGTCCTAATTAAGCGCAAGATAAGATGTTAAGATATTGATTTATTTGTTGATTACTAGAAGTTATTACAATAGTAGCGGCGCGACTAGACATAGCACTCCCAGTTTTGTTCGACTAATTCTGAAAGATAAATAATTTATATTTTTGTTCATTACTTAAATAGTAATTTAAAATAAATTATTATTCATTATATTATTTTTTACGTGTGATGTGCATAATTTCGAAGAAATGGAATATAAAAAGTCACATTTAATCAAGGTTGCGATCTTGATATAAACACCTGACCAATTATTTACACACATTTGTCAGTGGAAACTAATGATTATATAGTGTGAAAAAGACAAGTCATCCAGTGAGTATGTATTAGGTTTTGCGAACCTAGCAACAAATTAGTTCAGTTGTGACCAGAAGGATAAACCAAAGGCAGCATAAACGATTTAAAGACATTTTTTTAATTACCTGATCAATGTTCTGACAAACACAGAATTCTTGCCAGTTTTACTTTTCAATTGAAACATTTCCGGGTATCTTACTGATGCGTCGCCAGTAAGCACGAAACAAATGTGCATCAGATTATACTTTCCGTTCATGCTGCCTTTGGTTTATCCTTCTGGTCACAACTGAAATAATTTTTTTCTAGGTTCGCAACACCTAATACATACTTGCATATATATTAGTTTTCGCAACAAACAGTATTTAACTGTAATATATTGAATTGAATGATGTCATGCTTACCGCGAAATGTGATAACTGATATCGATGAAGGCCAGAGTGTATGGTTTAACTGGAGTAACAGGTGTTCGGAAATTGTTGTAATTCTCAATTTGGGTGAACTTTAGCATAAATTTATATCCATCAGGTTGGTATCATGTACCGACTCGGAAACCATAGTGTTAGTATCCGGTACTCATCGATTTCAAAAAAGGTATCAGTTACTAACACAATAGCCATAGTGTTAGTATCCTTTACAGACTCGGTATATATATTATATAGTGTGAGTTAGCAACGAAGTCGCATTGTCGTTGACTTTAGATTATGTTAGCTTCACTATTACAGGTTTACATATTCGTCTAGGAGATTGTACCGTCCTATTATTCCACATTCTTCTACCAAATATATAGTGGTTAAAGGGCGTAATACCGGCTCCTACTGATGAGTCGCCAGTAAGCACGAAACGAATGTGCATGAGATTATACTTTCCGTTCATGCTGCCTTTGGTTTATCCTTCTGGTCACAACTGAACTAATTTGTTACTAGGTTCGCAACACCTAATACATACGTGCATATATATATATATATATATATATATTAGTTCTCCGCAACAAACAGTATTTAAAAGTCTTCCAGTAGACCTGTTTTGAACTTATTGGGAACTCATCACGTACTGTCCTGTTAGACAGGGCTCGAAACTGTGCACGTTTGCTTTTGAATCTGGTGCTCAATCCACTGAGCCACCCTGCCGCACACAATTTTCAGTTATATAATAACTAATGTTTCTTGGTTACACTCGCCTTTAGGTAGAGCCTATATAGCAATCATTTAACCCTAATGCTTCAATTAACCATCCCCAATCTGCCATTGTAGAACAGATACCTCGTTACATGGTGGGGTGGTATTGAAATGAACATTTATATAATTAAAAAAACATTCGTCGCTCGGGCGGTGATAACAATTTTTATTTTAATTAAGGTTGCAATCTTGGTATAAACACCAAACCCAATATATACATAAATTTGTCATCGTAAAGTAAGAATTATATTGTGTGGACAATGCAATTCATCTAGTAGACCGGCTTCGTCCTTATTGGGAACTCATCGCGTACTGTCCAGAATTAATTTGAATAAATGTTCTTTATAAGAAGCCAAGAATCTAAAACTTTTATGTGCTTAATTGAATAATTAGCACGAAATTGCTAGCACTTTCAATGATATTTATACATTTTCTAAAGTATAAAGAGTTGTTATACCAAATATATATTGCTTTAAATGTCTGGTAGCTCACAGTGAATAAAAACTACCTGCGCCTTAACTTTGCTAAATTGAATCCAGTATTACCTCAATACGTGTGTTTGGGTGTGGTGAGGTTTTGGCGGCTATGGAGAAGTAGCCACTATGGGCACAACATTGATGTCTATGTAATTAAGCCACCGATCAATGCTGTTTTCAGCATTTACGTCCTGACTTTTAAGAACTCTTTCTTTACAAGGTAAGCCCTGTCTAAGCTGCTCAAATCAGAGATATTTTCTGTCTCTTAATTGAAAATTTGGTCTTTCATAAATAAGTTATAGGGCAAATTCGTTTGATTATTGCCGCAGAGTGGCGCAGTAAACAAAGTCACAGACTCCGATGCAAACGTGCCCGGGTTCCTGTTTATATCAAGATCAGAAAAATAATTTGAATAGTTGTTATCAACACCCGCGAAACCACTGATTGTTTAACTATGAAATCTATATTTTCGTTTGACTTCTATGCTTATTTTTGTACAATCTATGCAACCAACTGTGAAAGTTTAATTATTCGCTTGCGGAAAACCATTTCTGGACAGTATTCAACGAGAATAATAAATTTTGTATGATTAAGACAATTGCGAAATGACGCAGCTGTTAGTTGTGACATTTATCGAAATGAACATAACTTCGTGCATTATTGTATGTACTTGCATGATTTTATTGATTCTGCCAACACACACAACATGGGACTTGCTTTTTAAATTTTTTCTAATATTTGAACAATTAAGGAAATTTAACTTTTATAATATTGTTTAAGCGTACTATTGCTCACCTTGTGATAAATAAATGCCAATCGCTTTAAGGTGTATTTATATTTTTTTAATAATTTGCTTTTACAATTTCGTCATACTGATTAGCTACCAAGATAATATTAGGAAAATTAATTTATTCATGTCTTCGTGAATAGTTAAATAAATTATTACTTTATCAATAAGTCGTATATAGTCTGTAATTATAATAATTATTTAATTAAGAATTTAAAGAGTATAAACAATGGAATTCACTGTTCTTTAACTGGTAATTTATGAAACTTATGTTAAATAGTCATATTTATAAATATTCGAATAAGAAATTCCTACAAATATTCGTATTCCTCTTTCATGTTGGCGTATTTAAACTTTATACATCTTGATAATGAAAATTCTCATGGACTTGACAACCTATGAAGACAAATGTGCAATTTTCGAACATGAATGTATAACTTATGACATAAATCAAAAATTGAACGCGCTAAACACGGAATTTAGCTCCAAAAATGCTTTGTAGAAATAATTATTACATTTATACGTGGAAAACTGAACACTATTCAATGTAAGAAGTTATGTTATTGGTGATACAGATATGGTGTCACTGGGTAAGTAAGTAAGGGCTAATCGACCAAATTGTTATGCAAATTTTGCCACCAAAGAAGGGTTTAAATGTAGATTTATACTTTTCTCCTTAAAATATTGTTCTTTTCAAGAAAAATGGACACAGCTCTCTTAAAGTAGCACAAGTATACACAAAGCTTTATATATTTATATATATATATATATATATATATATATATATATATAATGTACATTGCCTTAGAATATTACACAGCATATTTCTAATTAGGAAGAAAAACACATTAATAACAAAGTAGATAATGGCCATTTATTTAGAGAATACTGAACTTCGCTCTAAAATCTTTCATTTATATACATTCTGAGTTTAAATTTGAATATGTGCGTTGCTACAAATATGACTCGCTTTTGCTTCTATTTCTTGTTTTGGCTGATTGGTAAGTGTGTATGCGTTTGTGTCTGTGTGTGTGCCTGTTTGCATGTAAAGGTACTTCTCATTGTATTGCAAAGTGATGTCAGAGATCTGGTCATTCTTGTATTGATGGCTTGAGAATTAACCATCTGTTCGAATTGTTCGTTGCTACGTGCACGAGTGCAATTTTTCCGAGTGTAGTCTTTCGTTTCACCTTTTTGTGAAAATTTGTGTTCTACACTTGGTAACAGCGCCAGTGTAGATTGAAGTGTTGAACGCTCATATTGTTTGGAAATTTCTTTCGCCGTATGTGCATTTGTTTTTTCTTCTTCAATTTATTGCCAATCCGATTGAATGTTTGTTGATTCTTGTCGAGGGCCTGTTCGGTCTTGCCTGGATACCAGTAAATTGTTGTTGAATTTTGTTATTCTTGGCCAGTCGATTAGAAAATCATGTTGATGAAACTTTTGAATATTTAGGTCAGGTGCTTGTTGTTTTATACAAAGGGCTTCATAAGTAAATTTTTTCTCTTTCTGATTTTGCTTTTTGTAGAATTGAGAAATTGGTCGAATTGACAGGGTGCCCCGTTGCCAATATATGATCGGAAATAGCTGATTTTTCTGACGGTGCCAAGCCTTTGTTAATCAATTTCTGTGGCAAATGTTGCTGGATTCTGCTTATCAATTGCTTCTTCGTACGTCCGATATATGTGCTACCGCACATACATGAGAATTTGTAGACTATGAATGATTTGGAGAGAATTGGCAATTGATCTTTGGCATCCAAACTCATGATTCTCTGTGTACTAAATGTGATATTAACTTTAACACTGGGAAAATTCTCCTTAGTTATTCTATTCAGCCGCCGTGCAATTATTGATGTTGGTATGTCGCCTCTAAATGGTAAGTTTAAGAAAACCTGCTTGACGGTATCCTCTCTAGTGCGAATCTGTCGTGGTCAGATGTTGACATCAATGAACCACTCTGTGTAGCACAGTTCTTACTTGATCTTGTGTTCCTAGCAGATCTTCATGATTCTGTTTTCTAGGTTGTTTACTAAGTTTCTCTTGTGGGATTTTGGCACACTGCTGTTTTAGTGAATGTATTGCCTGGTGAAAGCGGATTTTCTATATATGGCCAGTATCATATCCCCATTTTCTTCACGAGTGAATTTGATGTCAAGGAAGAGAAAACTACAGTTTTTCTCTACCTCGAGAGTGAATTTGATATCTGGATCGGCTCCATTTTCTTGTTTGAGGATTTCGGAAGGGTCTACTGCTTCTGAGATGAACAACAATATATCATCTATATACCTTTTGTAGAGTGCGCAGTGGTCAATTATACATTTAAGGCTCGTTTTTTCAAGATGATACATGTATACATCTGCCAGGAGGGGTGCAATGCAGCTTCCTATAGCTACACCGTTGATCTGGCGACAGTATATCCCTTCAAATATAAATTGCACGATATTGTACATGCTAATATGAGGTCATTGATGTCATTGGTGTCTATAGGGAAATCAAAGAACTCATTTTTGATGAGGTCCAACAAGATCTCGGTTGTCTTATCTAGTGGTATGTTTGTAAATAAGGATGAGAAGTCAAGCGAGACCATTTTATTCTCTAGGATGTTCTTCCCTTTCAGTTCATCTGCTAGCTCGAAGGAGTCCTTGATAGTGTTTGCGTTTATGATGTTTCCTATTGGTTGAAGTATTTTGCAGCGAAACGTAGCTGGTTTATGTTGCGGGGTATTGATCATTGACATAATGGGCCGCATCGAGGGAGCTTCTGAGGCTGTCACGTCTTTATGAGTTTTTGGTTTGCCGTACAATCTTGCGGTGTTTGTTACGACAGGTTTTGCCTTTTGGATGTATTCTATGAGTTTTGTTTAAATATTGGTATCAGCTATCGATGATAAAACGTATCTTTCAATCTAAACTCGGAAAAATAGCACTCGTACACGTAACAGCGAACAGTTCGAACAGATGGTTAATTCTCAAGTCATCAATAGAATAATGGCCAAATCTCAGACATAACTTTGCAATAGAGTGCGAAGGGCCTTTACATGCAAACATGCACACACACAGATACATACGCATACACACTTACCAACCAGTCAACACATGAAACAGAAGTAAAAGCGAATCCAATTT
>JAQBSW010004202.1:0-72287 GCA_029291075.1 Eudiplozoon nipponicum
GCACATATGTTATTTTTGAAGGTTTAAGCAGGGGCTTAACTTATTAATTGCATTAGATTAAAAGCAAGAAGCATTTTTTACGATTTTATCATGCAAGGAATTAAGAATTATTACTATTAACAGCATGATCTGCGAGTAGTACATGCTCACAAATTAGAATAGAATAGAATAGAATATCTTTATTTGGATTCAAACCACACATGTTCCATTAAATAATAAAATTAGAAAATGTACAATATAAAAAGATATCACATCATATATATATGTGCAATTGTTGATATATTCAAAAAGATATATATATATATATATATATATCGAAATGCCTACCTATGTTGATCCACAACTTGTGCATGCAGATCGGTAAATAATATTCGTTGTAGCTCAGTGGTTAGAGCTCTAGATTTGGAAACAGTCGTGCCCAGGTTCGATCCTTGTCTCTGGCAATTTCTGGACAGTACTTGATGAGTTCCCAACAAGGATGAAACCGGTCCACTACATTAGTTGCCTATTTTACATTATAAAATACTTTATAATGACTGATGTATTTACATAATGGGTCAGATATTTATTTTT
This sequence comes from Eudiplozoon nipponicum, assembly GCA_029291075.1. Taxonomy (NCBI): domain Eukaryota; kingdom Metazoa; phylum Platyhelminthes; class Monogenea; order Mazocraeidea; family Diplozoidae; genus Eudiplozoon; species Eudiplozoon nipponicum. Next base: position 574 of record JAQBSW010004202.1, read on the forward strand.
TGGTCGGAACATTGATTAAAAGTAAATGTTATCATCCCACCCGCAACCAATTTTCCTTTAATTAAATAATATTCGGGGTCGACATTTACGGTTGTTTCTCTATGATTGCTGGTACAGTCAAGAATGTTGTCTTAAATAGCACTCGTAGTTTTGCCAATGTAATTAATATCCCGCCCACGTAACCAAAGATCAATTAATTATAAATAAGGGCGCACTCGGTTTACTGGTTGAATTGAATTCGCTAATCTCTCCAACATTTGTGTTATAGTATCTTACCATCATGGAAGCACAATTATTAATGCACATTTTTATCAACAATAGTAGTCGATTTTCCGGATTTGCTATATAAATATTTATATACAATCTTACTGCAATAATTTAGTCCATACTAAATATTTCCTCGGTGAAGACAGAATTCGCGACCATTTGCTTCGCACCGAAACCGACTTTTACTGGATTATTGGTGGAATTTCTTACTTTTATAAAAATCTGGCTCAGCTAGTTTTTGCTATTCATATACTTGCTATTGTCACCGTAATAAAGGCACAACATTTCTCAACCGACCTATCATTCGAAGACAGCCTGCCTATTCTTAAGTTCTATGGCCTTTGTAAACATTACATACGTTATCCAGTACATTGTATCGTCTTTTCCATTTTATGATCTTATTTAAAAGCCTCCAGGGACGGATGTTGATAAAGTTTAAATGTACAGCCAGATATCTCACATTCCACTCGAGTTATAACAAATGCCATTCTAGTGGTACGCTTTTGATCGGTCATGACAGTGATTATTATAACTTAAAGGCTTCGATAGCATCTGCATACATGTGTGTTATAACATCAGTATTAGTATATTGAAGTATCTAGGTATCTATAAATCTTAGGTGATAAAACTCAATGAAACAGCAGTTGGGTGGGCAATATAGGCACCTACAGAAAAGAGATAAAATATTTAAATGTGATTGGTAGGTTGGGCAGACAAATGCAATTACGGTGTGTTTTTACCATAAGTCCTAATGAAGATTTTTGTTGAAATACATTACAGCAGAACTGAGCAGTACGAGGTATTATTTAAGCTATGTACAATATTTCACTCGAGCCAGGGTTTTTACACATAAGGCGCACTAGCTTATAAGTACATAACAGATTTTGTTGGGAAATTAAATTTTTCAGTGTACCTTACAGTCCGGAAAGTAAGGTATGCCTACTGCCCTACTTACATGACGTTTTATTTTCTTATCGGAATGTAATCAGTCATATGGTTTCTCGTAGATATTCCTGAATATGGAGTCGACGGAATTTAAGAAGCCCCGAATGTTTGCAATATTTTGACTAATTGCATTTTATTAGGAGGCAGGCTGCCTAATGTAAATATTGTTTTCAATGTAGTCTTAATTTTATAGGTCTTAACTAGAAATTTTACTATATTCTGCAACTCAGAATTTGGTTTAACCTTTAACCTGCAATCAACTATAGCTTCATGTGGCTTTGCCTTATTAGGCTACTAATAATATCTTGATATTACCTCTTCCTTTGCCGATTCTATCAAATTCTTAGGTTTAGTATTAATTTGAAATATTTCATCTACATTATTTAGCTCATTTTCCCTATGCTTAAAATCGCAACTCGTTTATCTCCTTATATTCGTAGATTGTTGAATTCCAAACGTCATTCAATACAGGTCATTAGGACTTAAATAAGAACCATTCTAATCTACATGACTCGTAAATTTGTACATTGACTACTTATATTTTTCAGTAGCCTAACGCGATTTCTATATTTTTTCAATGCTTATCGTTGCAAATTTATTTCCAGATATAGGTTCTTCAATTTTTTCTTTAGGAGATGTTTGTAAATTTGTTGCATGTTTGCTTCGTACCATATCCCATCTATAACTTTCCCGTTTATATTTCGTGAGTCCGTGCCATCATTTTACACAACTGCGCTCATTCTAATCCATATTTAGCTTCGTCGTTCTGATGCGACTGCGTCGACGATCATTCCAGTTAATTGTGTGCTCTATCTCCACAGACCGATGTGCAAGATCAGATCTTGTAACACGTCCATATTTGCAGGAAGTTCTGTTTGCTCCTTTGCTTACCTTTGCTTATACCCATATACATGAGATTGCAGTCTTCGCGTGGGGTTTCATAGACTCCCTATCAAATTATTTTTTTGGTCAGGAAATATACCCCTCCTTCGTTTACTTTAAGCTCGCAAACTTGATTTGAAGAATTGTTACCACCATCCGCGCAATAAATTATTGTAACATATACCCTTCCCCCAGGGTAACGTGCTGTCTTAAAACTGTTATTATATTGTGTTTCGATGCTATTGGTTTTACTTTTAGCCTAGGTTAGGCTAAAGTGATTCTTCGACTCCACGATGCTTCTTCATTTTATCCGATTTTACGCTTTTTGACTTTTAGTTAAACAGAATTGTGAGATTCATCATTGCTGCATGCGCGTATCTAGTGCGGTGGCAGTAGCTATTCTGAAATTACTCGATCATAAGTTTTCATAGAGTGGTTTAAGATTAATTTTACACTTGCTTTATTATGCAAGTATGTTTCAGGTGTTGCGAACCTAGTAACAAATTCGTTCAGTTGTGACCAGAAGGATAGAACAAAGACAGCATGAACAGACAGTATAATCTCATGAACATTCGTTTCGTGCTTACTGGCGACTCATCAGTAAGAGCCGGTGTTACGTCTTTTAACCACTGTATATATTAGATCTGCGCAACAAACAGTATTTAACTGTAATATATTTAATTGAATGATGTGATAACTGATATCGATCAAGACCAGAGTGTAACAGGTGTGCAGAAATAATTTTAATTCTCAATTTCTGTGAACTATAGCATACATTTGTATACATCATGTTGGTATCAAGTACCGACCCGGAAACCATAGTGTTAGTAACATGTACCTTTTCGGTACTATAATGTTGGAATCGGTTACTAGCACAATAGCCATAGTGTTAGTATTCATTACAGACTCGGTATATATATATTATATAGAGGGAGTTAGCTGTAATTCGTATTTTCCAGACTTTATATGATGTTAGCTTCACTATTGCAGGTTTACCCATTCTTCTAGGAGATTGTATCGTCCTATTATCCCACATTCCTAACCCAAGTATAGTCGTTAAAGGGCGTAATACCGGTTCCTACTGATGCGTCGCAGTAAGCACGAAACGAATGTGCATAAGATTATACTCTCCGTTTATGCTGTCTTTTGTTGATCCTTCTTGTCACAACTGAACTAATTTGTTACTCGGTTAGCAACACCTAATACATACTTGCATATATATAAGTTCTCCGAAACAAACAGTATTTAACTTGCTTTATTAGTTTATTCTTATATTGTGTGATTAGTTGGAGACTAAAGAGAAAAACCGGTAAATGTTTCCGAAAGTTCTCCGATGAAAAAAGAAACTGGGAACAATCACTTGTTAGTAAGAACTTGGATCAATGCCCATTAATGTTAAAATTTATTTCTTAAACATAAAAAGGTGATGGAAAAATTGGTTTATCATAATATTCGGAATTTTTATCGTACCGTATACATATTTGCTTCACTATTTATGTGTATTTCTATTAAAAAGGTATGCACGTACATATGTCCTCTTTTTTGATGATTGTTCGACTCTCTCCTCCACTCTCTCTCTCCCTCTATATATATATATATATATATATATATATATATTTATTTATTTATTTAAAATTTACATAAAACAGCTGTAAATACGGTATCACAACCATTATTAACAGCTACAGAAATTTCAAAATAATATGGACAATCAACACTGCAATCCGTACATCCTGCGCTGTTACAAAGGGACCAGTACAAAATTGACGAACAAGATGAACATTTGGGGAAAAACCTACGTACACGTAACAGCCAACAATGCGAACATTTGGTTACAAGAATGATCAGATCTCAGACATCACTCTGCAATACAGCGAGATAGACCCCTACACGCAAGCAGACACATGCATATACACTTACTAATTCCCCAGACATGAAGCAGAAGTAAAACCAAGTCCGACTAGTTGCCACTCACGTAATCAAAAAAAACCCGGTGTATATATATATATATATATATATATATATATATATATATATATATATATATATATAGGTGTATTTTCTTACATATTTACTCATACATGATAAAATTTGCAAGAAGGTATTTGTGCATAAAACTAAATTGTTTTGAATATGGATATCTTAATATCATCGTACGAGATATTTTGGTCGTGCATACATTAGTGCATCGAAAACGAACGGAAATCTGTAGTGAACCGTCAGGGACGCTTTTGCTTATAAATGATCATGTGTAACTAAAGCTAATGTCCTACCAAGAGCATCTAGAGCGATATAAAGGATTATTTTAGACCAGCATCGGCTTGTCATGCGATGAGAGAACCGGAGAACGTTTTTGCTACCTTTGCTTACTGCAAAGCTATTCAGAAACGGCAACTTCTGCAAAACATTGATACTATCGTTTTCTTGGTTGTATGCTTCGCAAGAAGTTTTCTTCTATAAAGAAAGCTCCAGTTCAATGTTGTTTTGTAGAAAGAAGGAATGGTCATGCATAAATACCCATTCGAATTGTACGCTAATATACTGTGTAAGTACTATTTCGAAGCTTAGAGATGTCCCCATTTTCTAAAGCGCAGCTTGTCAAAGACAACAAAAAATCTCTCATTTAGCTACATTTATAAAAAGACGGCGTGCTTTGCGATGGAGAAACCCCTCCTACTTATTACGAGATGGTCATTAATATACACTATGGATGAAATTGCCGAGATATTCAGTTTTTAGTGTGGCCGAAAGAAAGCCGTTTTCGATGGTCACCAATCGGAAGTGTTCAATTAAAATGTTAAAATATTCAGATGGATTGCATGAGCTCATTACTGCAGTTTGGGGGAAGGAATCAATCTTGAGTGAGTGGAAGTATGCCATTGGGTTACACCTATACAAACAAGGTAGCACTAGGACTCCTGCCAACTACTTTAGTATAATATTTCAATTCACATTTAAGGGTGAATTCTTATTTTAGCATCGCATTTTCCTGGGATAACGCATTGAAATTTGCTCTATTGAAGCTATACACGACTTGTTGGCATTTAGTATGCGAATTTCTGGGTACATAATCAGAGTTTGATCCATGCTCACAGAAATGGTAGCACAGAAGGCACTATAAAATCTCCTTTTTATTAACGTTAACACATTTCATTATGAACCAATTATAGAATTGATTAAACGAAAACACAAGCAGACCCATACGTCTACATAAAAATATACAATACAACCATCTATGTTTAGATGTATGCGCACCGAAGTTTAAATAGTTTTCCTTTAATTATCGAGTAGTCATAGTTATAAATTTGATTGAGTAATTCTGTTTAGAAGAATGAGTTGGTTATGTAAGTAATGTTAAAATTACCCACACAAATATACCCAAAATATCTCTATATATACTTATTTTTACTAGGTCTATACATGTAAAACATTAAAAAATGATACTCGTGTGTGTGAGCTTTGAACAAGGTCTAATGTTGGATCCGGAGATTCTGAAACGAAACGTCAGCTCATCGCGTAATAACTTCAGTAAAAAAACATTTAAATGAAATAATTTGTCATCAGCTTTGTCCGTGCTGAATCAAAATGGTCGCAGCTATTATCTTCAGATGGAATCGTAAAGATGAAGAGAAGCGAACTAAGCCAATCGAGGCAGGATCTCGACCAGGGAGAGGATAGGTAGACCAAGTTCATGCACACCAACGCTCTTTTTTGTTGCTGATTTGGAAAATACAGATGATACTGTTCTGATGACAGTGATGGAAGATGCCCACGTCCGTTAATTGCGTTCAAGAAGTGCCCATTTGGCACAATCTAATCTGGAGACTGATTGCGCTAAACGGTGCCCTACTGCAAGGAGTCCACTCATTCGGTTATTTCGGATCTCTGGTGGCAATGGACAAATCGCTCATGTTCAGCTTTCCATACGAAGTAGACTAGTTGTAGCATGGAAGTTTGTTAATACACTTCAATCGCTCGTCTATATCACTTAGAACATTGACCAAGGTATTTGAATAAGATGTTGTCGTTACTTTGTTATACTACAAGGAAATTTAAAATGATCCACTGCGGCTATTGCCTCATGGACAGCTTTTTATGCAGCTATGTTTTCTTGGTTCGATGTAGGTAATTGCCAGTTAAGCATCAAGGTGCATTACTGAGTAGTATAATTTATGAGGCAAACAATTTCTTTTGGTCGCTCTTTTATGTTGTATTACTAAGGAACTTAGACAAAGAACGTCGATTGCATCGACGTGGACACTGTTTTGGAATTCCACTTGTGTATTCTGTTGGCATTGCGACGGCGGTAAATCGGTGTAAGCTAAAACCACAGGGGTAGGCTAATGATCTCATGGTCGGATTGGTCACTTGATCATATTATATCGAACCTGCTATAAGAACGAATAATTTCAATGGGCGAAAACATTTGAAAGCCTAGAAGCTAACACGGCGAAGTGCCGACGTCAGGTACCATGGTGTCGGTTCCCTTGACTTGTTTAGTATATTTTATATTTATTGAGTTATCCTTGAAGCCACATGGCTGAAGGTAATATGAAGTTAGCGCTCTTCCTACTTGAATTCTCATACGCATGTGATTACACGGTTTAAATGAACAACGTTTAAATAGAATACATGCAGTGTTTTTCGTGTAGTGCCCGCTTCTATTCATGTGTCGTCGGTAAGAACGTTACACCTGTGTTCATGACATCAAAATTTTTGTCCTTGCTGAATTTTACATACCGGTGTGGTCCTATTTTAAACAATTTGCTATTGGATAGGCAATGAGTAATATATAGTTGCACATCTATTACATATCCATTACAAAGAATATATAAATATGACATATTTTATTGAATGATGTAATGATTACCACGAAATATAATGACGATAGAGTTCGAAGTATAGAGAGATATTCTATTGAATGATGTGATGATTCCCACGAAATTTAATGTCGATAGAGTTTGGAGTATAGAGGTTTGCTTGAATATGTGGTTTTCAGAATGGTATATTATTATTTGACTTTATATTTAAACCGTCACTATAATCATAGTACATATAACAATTAATTAATTAGATTGAAAATTACATATTCAATCATTTTATATGAATTTGAATAACTTTTCGTTTTAAAACGCTTACTGGTAGAAGCTTGTATCAAGAAGCTATCCGAAATTTTCTTGTATTTGTAGGTCAAAACGCGTTCGCAAACGTGACTGATAATAGGTTTGCTACGTTGTACGACTCTTTAGATAAAATGGGATTAGCGATTATATCAAGCTCGCAAACCTGGTTTAAAGTAATATGCTTATGATTTTGCCCCTATTTTCAACTGGTTACTGATAGTCATGACGACATGGCAGCATTTAATAGCAAGTCAATTTTTTTACTCATCTTATAAATAGAAATATCAATGTTCGCATCGTTCGTTTTTACTATTTGTGTGTATTTGTCAGTGTAAACCAAGCACTGTAAAATGTAGAAAAGGCAATTAATCCAGGAGTCCGATTTCGTACTTATTGGGAACTCATAAAGTATTGTCCGCAATTTTTACGCGGAGATGGCTCGAACCTGGGCACGTCAGCTTTGAAATCTATGACTTTAAATACTCTGACGCCTCGTCGTAATCAGTGTGTAAATTCGAGAGGATTAACTTGATTTTTCTGTTCGGTTTACTGGAATTAGTCCATGCATTACTGAATTGCTGTTATTGTTTAGAGACTATGTGAGGCCATTAATTTTTATGATGGACAACCATTCTGCGTTGACGTGCGCACATACCCGCATAATTGAATCCATTATGTTCCTAACTACTCAAAAAATTGATCGGTTTCTATTTTTCGTTCTCCCACTCAACATTGATCTGCCACACTAATTTATTTTTTCTTTGTTTCTGCAAATGTATTTTAACAAATTTCCTATATATATATATATATATATATATATATATATATATATATATATATAAAGAGAGAGAGAGAGTGATAGAAAGAAAGAAAGACAACTTAAACGACTACATTGTGCACTTTTAGATCCTACAATCAGATTTATGGGATTGCGCTTTATTGATTAATTTCAATTGCTTACGTACTCACTAGAGGCTTTGTTAGTTCATAGGCTAATAATATTGACCTTTACTATAATAATTTGCTTCTATTTCTGCATTTCCTTTTTGGGTGCGAGGATGCCGCATGGTTTCAGTGTTTCACTGGCAGTGCACATTTTTGTCTACTCAGTACCATTATTTTGACAATCAGTAGTAACTTAGCTATCTGTACTGTGTTTGACTTGATTGTGTGATCTCTTTTCTTTATTTGTATTGTTTATGATAAATTAACTCGCAAACAATTTCGTAGCCGTGTTTAGCATATACTTGTTGGAGATTGTACTTTAATTAGGACAATGGATACAACAGAAAAAGTACAGACAAATAACAAACCTAGCATCGTCAATAAGCTAAGCAACTATTTTTTTAACCAAAAGTGGTTTCGTCTACTTTATGTTATTACTGTGCTTTGCATGAATTTTGCTGATGTTGTTGCTGGCTGGGTTATTTACTATGACGCCCAAATTCAGGCTCCTGGCCTCGTGTATGGAGAAGTAAGTCGGCCGGTTGTTCTGGCCCTTCTTGCGTTCAGTGTTTCAGAGATAGTTTTATACATTCTCGAGGCCATGTTTGTTGTCAACATTTATTGGGGCGAACCAGATGCTTGGCTACTGATGGATACCTTGGCTTGCATGTCGGTGTGGTTAGCCGGTGTTCCATTGAGCCTTTTAAATGCCGGATTGGCCGCCTGTCGTGAATCGGCTGTTTCCGTCGGCCTTCTGATTCGAGCGTCTATTCTGATTCTTCTGATGTGCGTTCGAGTGATTTCATTTCTGTTTATGACAATAACAGATTCAAAAATAAACGATAACGGACTCTATGAGGTGAGCGAATCTAGTATCCCAAAAGTTATTGCAAATTTTTCTAGTCGGGCGAAGAAAAAGCACGCGTCTAATGAAAAAGAACAAATTCTGGAATCTGGTGATTTAAACATAGTTCACGACCAGGATTCGGGCATTTTAGTTAAATACCTATGTATAGATGTACGTCGTGTGTCAAAATGGCGACAGTGTTGGTGCTCTGTTCGTACATGCCTGTTCACTGGACTTTTCATATTATTGATTTGTAGCCTTCTTGTATTCAAATTTTCCTTCGTACAAACCTACAACGGTCGTTTGGAGTGGCGTAAGAGTCTTGATCAACAAACTACTTATGTACAAGCGATGTTTAAAAAATACTTGACAGATGTAGACATATTCATGAATGCAGAAAGCTTTATGGCTGATTACAGCTTTTCGGGCGCTAAAGAGGCAACGCATAGTCGATGGTTCAGGTTAGCCGGAATATCAAATTTAGTAAACTTTCCACGTTTTACTGTAGAGATTGGCAGTTTTCCTGACGGCCTCCTGGAGTTTACAACTTATTTATCGACATCAAATGGACTCGAATCATTAGGATCGTTGTGCTGGCGTCAAGCTGTTACTGATGTCTACATCAGAGACAACTGTCCGTCTAACTTCCAAGGAATATTGAGATATAACCAATCGGAGCCTTTGTTGAACAACTCTGTACTGGTTCATTTTGAATATATCAGACCAAATGCCCAACAACATTTGGGCTTGATTAGGTACAGTGCTGAAAAGCTGAATTCAAGGTTAGAAAAGTTATCTAAATGGTTCAGTTGAAATTATACATGCCTTTTCATTGTAACTGTAATGAGTTGTCTTATGATGCATTTTTAGAATTAAAAGTTCAATCAATTATGCGCAGCGCGAAATTGTCTCTTTAATTAATTTAACGTTATTATTAAATTTAATGTTTATACAACAAAACAATTAGTTTTTAAACTTTATATTAAATTTCATATTCAAAATTCTGTATACTTTAAAAATGTAGCATCGTATTTAAAACAAAATGAGTTGTCATGTCAAACAATTATTATTTTATAATATAGTTAAACTAACATATTCCAAGATCTATTTTGAAGCCATTTGGATTGATAACTTAAGCTATTTGCATACTCCTGCATAATGTCTTCTGTCGCTTCATACTGAACTTGTTCTTAGTTCTGTGTGCTAATTTTGTTTAAATGTCACTTTCCTTTGCTTTTTAAAAGGGTTTATTCATTTTTACCATTGTTTTCTTTTAAAAAGTTAAAATTACTGAGGTCAATTATAACATTAGGAAATACTTTATTCTGCAAATAGTTATCATCAGACATATTTCGTTTTTACAATTGCTGGTAACTTGTGTTATTCGTGTATTCTTTGCTTCGAGGATCTAATGCATATTTGTTGACGCATTATGTTTTGTGTAGTGGTCAAGGCCTATTAAACCAATACAAATAGCTCCATCATTCTATAGCCGACTCGACCTCATAATCCGACCAATATATTGTAGGCACATTCCCGTTTGCCGCAGGTTTAGTTAGCCAAATACCACTAGAATAACTACCTTAGTCCCACGAAGTAGACGTGTCAGACAGGTAACACATTAAAAATAAGATTAAATGGCAAAAAACGATGAAAGTAACTTAAAAGTCGTTTTCATTTGAAAACAAATTACCTAATTAATAAAATTTGGCTGTTTTAAAGCGTTTAAAACCAAACGCATTGCCTAAAAACAATTAAGCATAAATTGTAATAAAATATGTGCTTTTATATATCAAACTTCGTGTAATGTTTAGCGCCATTTAAGCTACCACAAGTAACCATATCTTCATATATTCTGATTTCCATATTGCAGGCCTATTCCATTCTACCGTAGGTTCTGTCAACCAGCTAGAATGACTTCCCCGGTCCCACGAAGAAGGTTAGGCAGACAAGTAACCGCGTTGACAAGAGAATTTAGAGAGAAAAATTCAAAATTCTTTGCAAAAAATTAACAAATCAACTTAAACCAGAAAAGGTTATTCGGTTTTCGTGACAAACCAATACCAAATACCACTATATTGCTACATCGTTTCAACAAATAGTCGTCAACTAAACGAAAGCAATGCGAGTTATTAGTTCGCTCGTATAAATAAGTCACAAGAACAACTAGGTTTTTAACTCCCAGACTTTTCTTTTTCAACTTTTCTACGCCTTAAAGGGCAAAACAATAACTACAGCTACACTTGCACATTCCCGAAACAACCACTTACACAGTGTCCCTGATATCCTGGACGAGCCCCCCAGTGTAATGGACAACGCCTGTTGGACCACCACAAATTGTTCCATCATCTTATAGCCCACCCGTCTTCACTGTCTGAATTTTATACTGTAGGCCCATTCCCCTTCACTGTTGGTACAGGTAAGCCAATAAGGCTAGAACAGCTGCCCCGGTCCCTAAGAGGGTGACAAGTGTCGGATTCCGAACTAGCACTTAGAGAATTGAAATCGAAAAACATCATTGTCCTATATAGCCTCACATTTCAAGTATTAAAAAAATAATTCAATCAGCTTTGAAAATGGCTGAGCGTCCTAGAAGTTCTGACCTCAGAGTTCAAGTATTCAAAAAATAATTCAATCAACTTTGGAAATGGCTGAGGGTCCTAGAAGCTCTCACATTAATTACCTGGTCATTTTTGGAATTTTTTATACGGGCGATTTAATAAAACCTTCTGCTTAACGTTTATTTGATAATCAGCATCACTCTGGTGGTTGGTATTGATGTTTTATTCAGGAAGCTAATAAGCTACTTTCATTTACGTTGATTTGATGGTTTTTTGTTGAAAAGAGAAGCGGCACAACTCTGATGGTTTGTATGGGTTTTTATCCTGGAAGCTAATAATCCGCCTTGATTTACATTCATTTGATGACCCTTTGTTGGGAAGATAAGCAGCATAACCTTTGTGATCGGTATTAGTTATGTGTACGCGCTGGTGATGGAAATAAGCGCGCGTCAAGAAACGAAATGATGGAGATTTGTTAAGAAAAGACCAGCAGCACAATGGTCATTGGTGTTGCACTCTCTGCCAATGTTAATTGATGATCTTTGCACTTACATCCAACGAGGATAACTAATCAAGTTGATCTACTGGAGATGAGTCCTGGTTTAGATCTATCTGCACACTACGGTGAATTATATTACTCTTCTGATGAGAGGGAAGGTGTAGTTGTGGAACTAGTAACAACTGACTTCCTTGACAAATTGGCATATAGTTTTCTTTATATGTCTGGCTGACTGTGTGACTGACTGGTTAATGATTAATAGGTAATTTATCTGTTTTATTGTTAGAATGAAAAAGGAAATTGAACAGTTAAATTATAATTGTCTTCTAAGCTTTGGTTTATGTACGGCTGTATGTTCTTTTTAGACCGTTCATTCATAATAGCGTTAGTGTTTATATCGTGTGTACTTACTCATATGGTTGGCCAAGAAGCTATTCATTTATATTTCCTTTCGGCTACTGAGCTGTGTATTTCTGTGGTATCGTTTTAGACCACTATGCTATAATTTAGATATACTATTTAATTTTGGTATCCTATTTGGCTTGAAGGAGTTTCCGTGTTTCGCACCTGGATTAATTGAAATTACCTGATCTGCGTTTTGACTAACGCAGCTTTCATTGTTCCAGTAATTTTCTTTTATCAAAATATTTCAGCCCATCTTACCGTAGGCCTTCATCAGTTGCATCTCACGAAACAAATGAAGCAAGTATTTTATTTCCTCTAGTCATAATATTTATATACCTCAGACTGATCTTTCATTAGATATTTGCGTGTCACATGTGTGTGTGTGCATTTTTCATAACCGTTGTTTTCATCTAACTAATTCAGCCACTCTGGTCTAAATTAGTTAGATGAAAACAACGGTTATGAAAAATGCACACACATGTGACACGCGAATATCTAATGAAAGATCAGTCTGAGGAAATAAAACACTTGCTTCATTTGTTTCGTGAGATGCAACTGATGAAGGCCTACGGTAAGATGGGCCGAAATATATTGCTAAAAGTAAATCCTATTTGGCCGTTGATTATCCGTTTATATTGTACGTACGTTTATATAATTTAGGTCACTCAGGTGGCCAGAATGGCGTATAGAGAGTGACGGATTGCGTAGGAACTAATTGATATGTACATATAAGTGAATTTTGGACTTGCATGCAGAAGTTATAACTGTTTTTTACTTGAATGCACCGTTTTGTAATTATGTTGCGAATAGTTGTACAGTCAACAATGTTTTTTCTATTTTTACTCTCTAAATCATAGAATTTAAACCATCACTTGTTTGGTCTGTCTTCTTAAAGAGGGCTGGCGCAGCCATTATAGCCGTATTGAACTAATTGTAATCATACCTAGAAAAGAACTGTCCGGCAGTATGGAAGCCTGACTATGAGGACAGGTCGGCTATGGTATGATGCTGAAATCTGAGGTATTTCGACAGGTGTTGACTATTACAGTTAGTGTGCTTTGTCACAAGTTATTTAGCATAGATTTTTGAGGAATTAACATTGATATTGAGCATTTTCTTGTACGCGTATGTCACGTGCTTAATGGTCTCTCATCATTTTGATCGGCCGCTATGCTCCGACTTAACCTTCTATTTGGTCACATAATGTGGTAATATGAGAAGCAGTAATCTCCTATACGTATGCATAATAATGCATTTACCTTTTTCTCGAGTTGCGCTCCTAGATCTTTGCATCCGCTGTCTACCCGATTTTTCCAGATTTTACGACATCCGGATATGAAGGTCTCTTTCAATGACAAGCACATCACACAAACAATTTGACAATGAATACGTCAAGTGGAAAATTTTAGTTTGAACTGCCACAATTATACTTGTTGTTAGATCTCTGCAGCTTAACTTGTCTTTTTAGTAGGTAAGTGTTCGTCAAATTAGTTTGTGTATTTGTCTGCTTCTGTACACTCATCGAAGTATAAATGGGACAGTTTAAACTAAAATTTTCCACTTGACATATTGATTGTCAAATGTTTTTGTGTAATGTGCTTTCCATTGAAAAAGACCTCCATATCTGGAGGTCGAAATATCTAGAAAAATCAGGTAGACAACGGATTCAAACATCTCGGAGCGCAACTCGAGAAAAAGTTAAATAATCTATACCCTGTCGCGCAGCATGTTTCTTTTAAAGCTTATTTGGGTAATAATGCGTTTGTAGCATTAAATCCAAATAAAGCAATTCAAAAAGTGACTTGTATTTTATCTCATCATATATAATATGTACCTGTGCCGTCATTGATAGCAACAACACGCCTTCTTAGAATGAATCACTTTCTGATCATCTGCTTTTTTCGGATATCGTAAAGAACCATTTTATCTTTTCGTTCGATTAAAGCTTTTTAGCGATGAATTTAGCATATCCTTCTATTCGAATTGATACATTTATAGTTATGCAACGCCTAAAACATTAATGTTTCTTATTTGTTTAAACTAAACAATATGTAAATTTACTAAATCAGTTTAAGTTTTCATAGATTGCAATACATTTTAATTTACCGATATTTACTTATAATTTTTTCATTCAGTCTCACAGACAAAACAGCTGGTTTTGTTCCTTACCATCCAGAATTAAAATACTTCCAAAACGCTCTACCGCATCGCCTAACCTGGAGGATATTTGGCCTAGAGGAACACCATCAGGATACTCACGTTTCTGTTGGAGAGCTTTTGGCGCCTACGACCACCAGTGCTAATGCAAACACCTTCCACCTATATGACTATAATGGTGGAGACCTGATGGATATTCACGATGTTTGGCGAACTGGTTTTGCAATGTGCACCTCGAATGCACCCACTGGACCATTGCCAAAGCCATACGTGTAAAAATTACTTTCGTTCTTCTCTTCAGTTTAAAAAAATCATCTTTTAATGCAACTTGTGCCAATAGTGCAAATTTTAACAAAATTTCACCAATCTATTACATAATATTATTATAATTATTCTGCAGTTAATTCAACTTAATGTCGAGCTGAAAATGTATATCTTTGCTAAGTTTACAACTTTTGAATATTGAAAACACCAAAGGTGGATGTAGTAATTATATAAATAGAGAACAAATAAACTTTGATAAGATTTTATTACATGTATGCTTGAGGAATTTTTTTTGAAATGCAGTATTATTTGTTTTAAAATCAGAGTTTCATTATTTAAATTCCCATGTAACAAATCATTGCATATTTAGCCTTTTATAGATTTTATTTTTAATATTCGCAATATTGAATGTTATACGCATAAATTTTATTCTGAACTAATAATGCAGCCTTCTATAAATAGAAACCTACGGATAAACACGTGGTTTCGATTGGATGGCTGCCTCAAAGGTACTGGGGAGTCAGGTGCTTAGGTTGATTTTCGGCTTCCCAAGAACTGTGGCTCTCATGGTTTTGCACAAAGACGAATTTGCTAATCCTTCCAAATAAAATAATGCCGTGCGGATTTTTAAAAAAATTTCCATAGTAAAAGATTCTGAAGTCTTACCTTTGTTTGAAAAATCGACATAATTCATGCTACGCGCAGTTATTACTTAGGTGCAGCTTTCTAAACTGCAATAGAAGACAGTACATTATTTATTTATCAAACTCTGAATTTTCAATTCAACGACATAAACAGAAGTTAAGGTGATTAGAACTTTTGCTTATCTTCGAAACGCGTCTGTAACATTGTTTGTTTTGTGAGTCACAGTGGCTTTTCTTGATTTAGTCATATGAACCGAGTTTACGAGTCAAAACTGTCTTGTAAAGGCTTTCCTTGACTAGTACGACGAGCATTGGTCAGTAAGAAAATAATAACAGTTTGATGAAAGTATCAAATAAGCATAACTATGACACACTGTGGTACATGAGTAGATGTGTATAAGGTGTTGCGCACCTAAAAGCAAATTTTGTAAATTATGACCAGAAGGACAAACCAAAGTCAGCATGAACTGAAGGTATAATCTAATGTGCAAATAGGTTTCGTACTAACTGACAACTCATCAGGAGGAGCAGGTACTATGCCCGATATCCGCTATATATTTGGCCAAAGAACGTGGGGCAATTTGGCGATACAATCTCCTGTACGAGGGTGTATACTAGTAGTAATGCAGCTAACTTCATATAAAGTCTTCGAGAATACGATTTCAAAACCAACTCACCATAAATAATATATACCGAGCCTGTAAATAGTACCAAAACTATGGTTGCCGATTCAGTACACAGTAACACCACTATAAATGCCGATTCGATACAAATTACCGACAATATGGTTGCCGAGTCGGAACATGGTACCAAGACTATTGTTGCCAAGTCTGTACATGGTTACAACACTATGATTGTCGAGTTAGTACATGGTACCAACAATATGGTTGCCGATTCGGAACATGGTACGAAGACTATGGTTGCCGAGTCTGTACATTGTTACAACACTATGATTGCCGTGTTAGTACATGGTACCAAAAAAATGGTTGCCGAGTCTGTACATGGTTACAACACTATGATTGCCGAGTTAGTACTTGGTACCAACAATATGGTTGCCGATTCGGAACATGGTACGAAGACTATGGTTGCCGAGTCTGCACATTGTTGCAACACTATGATTGCCGTGTTAGTACATGGTACCAACAAAATGGTTGCCGAGTCTGTACATGGTTACAACACTATGATTGCCGAGTTAGTACATGGTACCAACAATATGGTTGCCGAGTTTTGTACATAGCATCAATACAATGGAATTTAAGATAAGCTAAATTTTACGAAAATTGTGAATTAAAACTACTTTTGAAAACTTGCTACTCCCGCCTATCCATACCCTCTGGCCTTAATTGATGACGGTTATCATATTTCGTGGTATTATATCTATAAATGTTATATACTGGTTGTTGTGGAGTTCTAATACATATGCTATTGTGTATTAGGTTCTTTCGAATTGGACGAGTAGTATAAAACAACTTTAAAATGAACGAAAGATATAACCTAATGTACCAACGCTTTCGACTCGTCAACAGAAGGCAGTACTACGCTCTATACCCACTGAATATTTGGTCGAAGAATGTGCGACAACTGGACGGTACAATATCCTATATGAATGTGTGCACAAGCAGTAATGAAGCTAACTTCATATAGAGCCTTCGATCAGTGTCAGAGTGTATAGATTTTCTGGAGTTACAGATGTGCAGAAATCGTTGAATTCTGAAATTGTGTTGGAACCACATACCAACTATGCTCCCATAGTATAGCTTACATTTACAGGCTCGGTATATATTATATTGTTTTATATTATATTATATATATATAGTGAGACGGTACCATATACCTTATTTTCAACTATCGTGTTGGTACTCTTCACGGGCTCCGTATGTATTAAATATAGTGAGTTAGCTTCGAAGTCGCATTATCGAAGTTACTTCCACTACTGCTTGTATACACATTTGTATAGGAGATTAAACCATCAACATGTCCCATACTCCTAAACCAAATATAGAGTGGACATAGGGCGTAATACTTACTCATACTGATGAGTCGCTAGTAAGCACGAAACGAATGTGCACATAAGATTATACCTTCCTGTCCGTCTGACCTTGGTTTATTCTTCTGGTCCATTTTGAATTAATTTGTTACTAGGTGCGCAACACCAAATACAGGATTGCATATTAATTAGCTCTCCGCAACAATCAGTATATAACTTGTACAGAAGCAGTAGCATGCTCACAGAGAACGATGTGTTTTTGTTGATCTGAAAAATTAATCGGAGGCTTACATTGTTCAATTTTCAGTGATCTGCTACACTTTATATCCGGTGCAGGTAATTGCATTGATTTGATAACTGAAGATTTTTCTACTTCTTTGGTTATTCGTAGTTAGTTTGGCATTCATACACAATTGTAGACTTAATTTCCTTTGGTCCATGTGTTTTCATTCTTGGTGGCTACAGCAATTCCTCTCTAAATTTGCTTTGTGCTGATTACACAATAATGAAACATTTTTAGAACATAGTAAGAATAACTGGTAAATATTTTTTGAGTGCTAGCTTTAAAAAAAATGATTACCCTGTCTTTCTGCACAGATAGAGGTAAATTTTATCCGATACAGGAACTTTTTATTTCCAATTTCATTCTCAAATATCTAAAAATGAACGTATATATATATATATATATATATATATATATATATATATATATAATGAAAGCAAAAATCAGAACATTTAAACGGGAAACTAAGGTGAAATAATTGAGGCTCAGTGCCCGATCTTGCTTTGTCTAATTACACAATTCAGACCACAGGTTGTTTATCTTCAGAGCTTCATGCGTGTCTAACTCATTTCTATTATTTTGCTTAGTAATTATCTTAAATTTCATACCTGAAGAACGTACATGCAAGATTTCAATGTTAGTTTGTGCATTTACAGACGTGTATTCACTATTTGATTCTAAACAGGTGTTTGAGTTTCAATATTAATTCATTCGAATAATTAATCGTCTAATCGATAGACCTACGTAAATTGATCGACAAGTTGCGCATGGATATTTGCAGATTATATTTGAGTTCGTAATTAACGGATGTTTCTTTTTAAATTCTGGTAAAGAAAAGTGTGCTACATAAAATAACACTCGTAGTTTAGCCGCATTAAATATACGTGTTAATGCCGATTCAACATACATCTGCCTTGTGCAGGAAACAGCGTAACATTTAAATATAATGCTTTTTTAATAAGTAACTTTCTTTTCTGGACCTCAAAACTTTTTTCATTACAGTGCGACAGAGTGGCTCAGTCGATAGAGCAACAGATTCCGAAGCAGATGTTCCTAGGTTCGACCACTGTCCACGACAAATTCTGGACAGTATGTGAGGAGTTCCAAATAAGATCAAAATCGGTTTACTTGGCGAATTGATTTTTTACACCATACAGTGCTTAGTTCATACTAACAAATGTAATGTATAATGAGATTAGTATTTACATAAAGATAGCAACCTTCATTTAAAATGGCTGTTATCACCTTGCGCGCAACCAATTTTTGTTTAGTCTTCATAATTTTTTGCGAAGAAAACAGCTCTAGTTTGCTCGTAACTATTTAAGGTTTACTCTTATTTAACATTCTGGAAAATTTGAGTGAAAATCTACAACGGATAAGTGCATGATCCATGTCGACATAATGTTTCGAAATGGACGTCAATGATATCCACCATTATCATTGCTAATTTAGCTTAAAGTATGTCTGCCACCTGGAGGATACTCTGCGTTGCTAAGGCGCTCAACTTTAGCATTAGTCATCTATAACCAAACTTATATTTGAACTTTTTTTCTACTCAGTAAATCACTTAGGTCGGAGTAAAAAAGCGTCCTCACTGTCGTCTGTGCTGCATTCGGTCAGAACATATGCAGATACAACGAAAAGGCTACAGTGATTAAATTTTCTGGCACTGATTTTAGTAGACGTCTTTAGGCGTGCTGCAAAAAGTCGGCTGCTTACTGGATTGCGTTTAGTTAAATAATATTCACCTCGTGAGTTATGGACAATACGAACGCAGCTTGAGGAATTGAAGCCATTAACGCGTAGATAAGGATGCTGCACCCAGTTTCATAATGTCCGTGGGATACTGAATTCCTGTTTCGGATACGCTGTTATTTAACGCGTGCGGGACGGCGCATTAAATTCACTGATGTTAACACCTAGCCTAGGTTTATTGAATATCTGTTCGCTTGAAGTATTTTCTATATTTGGAAATCTGGCATGGAGCTCATTGATATGATGAACATCTACCATTTTGAAGGCATCTATAAGAAAGTTATTGTTGGATTGGCAAAACAAAAGAAAATCAAAAGAGGCACAATCGTAAGTAAAGCGGTCTGAAGTAGCCTGATTTCACTTATCCACTCTGCACGAATTAGCAGATATGACGATCATTTTTATACTGTGTGACGGCCGTTGCAGTATGGATTCATTATAGCACGTATTGTTTATAGTTATTTGTGCACTCTAAAAAACTCTTAGCCTCCTTTTTCTACAGGGAGTGTTTTGTATTCAGAGTTTACCTTCCTTAGATAATCTGCCAAGATGTCCGGTTCTATAGTTTCCTTCAGCAGCTGAAACCTGCTCTTCTTGTTTTGCACGCCTGCAATTTTTCCGTCACTACTTATATAACTCCGAGTACTAATGAATATTGAAACCTAAATCAAAGCTTCATATGAAAATGGATTACGGCTGTATCTCATTAGGACCGGCACAGTTTATATTACGCTTCCCGGACTGATTAATTGGTGCACACTGATCTTCGGGCCAGAAACTTCTATGCCCATGGATCCAGTACTTGACGAGTGCCAAATAAAGGTGAAATCAATGTGCCTGATGAATAGCGTTTGTTATTTTATACAATATTTGATTTATACGAACAGTGTATATTTAATAAATTTATGCTATCATATTTAATTCAATATCACTATCCCAGGCGCATGGCGTATATACTATAATGCCAGATTTGGGTTGACAAGTAGATACTTTAAATAGAAATCCATACTGTAAAGTGTCAAATTTAAAGGAAATTAACAACCATAAACACTTATTATATAACTGAAAATTGCACGTTTTTCACGGTTTGAGAAATGCTTTGGTCCAGTTTCAAGACTGAAGCAGATGTCTCTTCTTTCGAATCCCAGTTGCGGAAATTCTGGGAAGTACGTGTGACTGGCGATAGTTTTGCTGTTTTTCGACAACTGGTTAAATACAATGGGATTGCTGTTTATTTCAAGCTCGCAAGCATTATTTCAAGAATTGTTACCACCACTCTCGCACTCAATGATTGTTTAATTGTATTACTTATACATATGGCGAATGCTGCAAAATGATAATATTTGTGACTGCATGGAATTTGATTAGCCAAAATTTCAAGTCAAGAACAATGTATGCGAGAGTACTAGAATTGAGAAACACATAACTATGTTTACTTTCCATATATATGCATTGCGGTTTCATTTTGGCTGGTCAGTTTGCCGTCTTACTCTGATAATGAACATGGAAGGTGGAAACGCGTTAGTATGTGTGACTGACGTTGGTTTCGCTGTGTTGTTCGTCGACTAGGTGAATACAACGGGATTAGTGTTTACTTCAAACTCGCAAACTTGATTTAAAGAATTGTTATTACTACCCGCGCAACCGATGATTGTTTAAAATTTACTAATTTTGGGCTGATATCTTTTATCATGAAAGATCTTGGCCGTCCACATTAACTTCGCTTTGCAGGTGGTAATAAATCGTGTACACATAATAAAAGATTTAGCTATCCCAATTAAATGCATAATGATCTTCTGATGGATTGTATGCGAATCATTCTGAGAGTCATGCATTCGATCTCCACCTGTGGATTTTAAAATTATTGAGAAATATTGTTCTGGTAGTTAGGTTACCATAAAATAGTGGGTTGTGAATTCAAGTACGTGAAATTCTACATGATGCGAATTTTACGTTTTAAATAAGTTCTTAATTTATTGATTAATAGTATGTTCTGATAAAACTGGGAAAATTTACTGTCCCTTTTTACCAAATTCCTCACTTAAATATATAGTGGTTAAAGAGCGTAATGCCGGCTCCTACTGATAAATCGCGAGGAAGCACGAAACGAATGTGCATGAGATTATACTTTCCGTTCATGCTGTCTGTGATTTATCCTTCTGGTCATATTAAAACTAATTTGTTACTACGTGCGCAACATCTAATACACAATTGATAAAACTACTGTTTTGAACATGTTAGTTGTTTAAACTGAACATCTCAGCACTTTTTGTTAATTGGCTTGTGATCTAACATGTAAATATTGTAGTTAATATCAAAGCAGCAGTTTTAGAAGATAAATAAATCACCTACTTTCCCAATCCCATGTGCGGCATCCGAATTTACTAGATTCAAATCATTTTTCATTTTGAAATCCTTTAATGGAATTTAAAGCTTGTCATACAAATAATGTGCAGAAACAATTTTGAAGATATATTCAAAAAAGAGTCAACGCTTATTCAGTAGTCATGTTTCCCAGTGTAAAGCTTTGTGTATTTGAATGTGTAATACCACTCATTTGTCAAAAGAGTGTTTCAATTACCAAGTGTAACTTTTCAATAGGTTGCTATGCTTTTCAGTTGTTCTTCAAACACGAAGGGATTATTAAAAAGCAATTGATGTGACAAATAATATTTTCCTCCTAATTTAAATATTCATCATTCGATACATTATACGTGTTTTTAGTTAAAAATGGAAAAATATGCAATCAAAAATAATCGTTGCTGATATTCTACAGAAATGATTAAAATCACATGAAAAAGTAGGTCACAACTGATTATTCTGGCGGTGATTATTATTATTTAAATTAACTTTGCCGATTTGAAATGAGCACCAAGCGAATTGTTTTAAAAATCGCACCATATAGCAAAATTACAGTCAATATCTCATAATCACATATATCAACTAATCCTGGCCATCTTGATGAGAAACTGATCAACAGAAACAAAGCTACAATTAATTTTTTTTTAAATGGCATGCGACTCGCATCTAGATATCTTGCATGCGTTGTAACTGTCTGCAATGTCGGCTTCATCATGATTTTCAATGACAATATCATTGCGTTTGTTAAAATAGTATAAGCTTGTCTATTATGTTATCAATGATTGCACAGTTGGGGATAACATGAATTTAAACTATTTAGAGAATTTAAAGTACAATAATCAAATATATTATTCATCGAGTTGAACATCATAACAAAACTACCACCATTTACATTTAAGACGGTCACACGTAGGAGCTTGCCAATTTTACTCTTTACAGTTTAAAGCTAGAAATGAGTTAAATTCAGTGACGATTCTATGATTCAAATTACTTGTTTAAAGGTATTTTGGCATTTAAGATAAAACATGTCCTTTGAGGTAAACAGTTTTTATTCAGTAAATAATCTTCTACTTCGAACATACCTTACTGCTTGTTTAATATTAGTGATTACTGTTTACTTTTAGTCAAAATAAAGCAAATAATATTATTTGTCTTAACTTCTACTAATTATACTCGATTTCAATGGCAAAGACTATTAATTAATACGTTGGTTAAACTAGACTTAATTTAGTTTAATTCGCATAGCTATTTCATCTACTGTGTGTTCGCTCCAACTAGCTTTCGTCAGTTTTTCTTTATTTTTTTATTACTGAATGATTTCTGGAATTCGATAAACAAAATGTGTTGCGTTGGAATAACGACCATCTTTGTATGTGAAAGGCACACGTGTGATGTAGTCAATCCAATCTAAGTAGTAGGACACACGAGTGTTTACACCTGGAGACCTTCGTTCAGCGCAACCGTTGCCCCATGAAACAACTCCGAAAAGAACAGACTGTTGCATAAAAAAGAAACAAAATATGTGACCATATGATTGCTAGAAATTAAAGAATACAGAATAAAATGGAGACCCACATTGCAGCAAATTTAAATGCAATACAGATATCGAAACAAAAACTATGTCGATTTGTCTTGCGTTCGCTCTATAAATGATAAAAATTATTTGGTAATTTTCATGCATTCTTTGTTATATAGAACAAACAATGATCCGTCAGATATACACAGTATGTGCATAATGCGCAAACGCTTCAAACGTTATAGACTTCAAGATTTTAGAGAAACTATATTCATAGAAATCTGGAATATCGCAATCATTCCGAACATAATCTTAGGCAGTAACAATCCAATTTGCTGGTCTAAGTCGATATCAGCTATCATTTTTGTGTGTTAAAAATGAAAATATTCAATTGAGCATTGTATAGTCATATATTTATTGCTATAAAATAACATATGCGTAAGTATCTAATAGGCATATCGTAACTAGAAACAAGTTATTTCATACAGAACCAGGAATATTGAGTAAAGTCATCATGAATAAATGTGCAATTTCACTGATGCCTGCGGATTGCACTTACCGACATCTCACCAATAGGAACTGGTAATACGATCTAAGCAGTCTATTGACTTGATTACGTAACATTCGCAATAGAAATATTTTTTATTAACGCAGCACGGACAATAGGCGATTATTGAACGAAATTGGATCATGAACAACATAATACACTCTTCAGAAACGATAATAAGTAACATTTGCACATATTTTACGATGCAAAATCAATATACAAGACCTAGATTTATTCGGTGGGATATACCTCGTGGAACTGACTATGAATCAATTCTTTTGGAATGCTAGCCTAAATCAAATTTGTAAGTATTATCTACAAACGTGGCTTACAAATTAATAATTAAATGCAATAATATAAATGAGTTAGGCACTGTGGAATATTAAAGATCAGTATTAATTATGCGAGCAGAAAGAAGCATGCTCAGGCATTGAGATGAATTGTAGTTGGTGGGTTCGAGCCAAGCCCGCGGTAAATTGTGGAGAGTACGTGATGAGTTCCCAATAAGGACGAAACCGGTCTACTGGATGAATTGCCTCTTCTACATTATACAATTCTTATTTTATACTGATTAATGTAAGTACATAATAGGTCAAGTTTTCATATCAAGATCGCAAACTTCCTTAATGTAGCTGTTGTCACCACCAGCGCAACCACTGTTCGTTAAATTATGGTTGTTTTCCTATTTAACCATCTCTCCAAATATGAAATTTCTGTTAATTTTCCTATCAATGTATAATATAAATTCATTTGTAGCTAATCTAGGATACACTGAGAAAGAAACGTTTCTTATATCTAATAAAATTTCTTTTTACCATTGCGCATGGATAGATTAATACTGTAATGAAAGCTTATTTGGCCATTTAATATGCTGCAAAATGTTAGGGCTGTATCATCACTAGCCAATAGACGTTTGTAAAATGGTATTATTTCCACAGAATTATCCCATTTAAAAAAATCAAGGTTGCGATATTGACGTAAACTTACTTAAAGAGATCCCAATAAATGCGAAACCTGTGTACTAGATGCATTCTAGTTTCTATATTATAGAATACATAGTTTCTAATGACAAAATTATGTATATAATATGACTGGTGTTAGGATCAAGATCGAAACTTTGATTTAAGTAATTGTTATTACCGCCCGTGCAACCATTGCTCGTTTAATTATCCCGTTTACCCTTTTCGTATTTTGATGGCACAAGGCATCGTCAAATTAAACTAAATGAGTTTTCAATATCCATTTTTTGAAATTGGTGTAGAACATGATCCTGAGAAAGAGGAGTACAGCTGCTCACAGAGATATTGTGACAATTAAGGTATACAGAATAAGAAATCGCTTTGATTCAGAAATTAGGAAAGAAATGTTCGGTTCAAAATTTTGAAAGTGATGTGGACAGTTAGGCCTATCAAATTAAGAAAAATCACATTGTGCACGAAGTTGTTACATTATTAAGCGACTTTAAAAAAGTTTTCGAAATGATTGTATACACCAGTAAAATTTGTACTCCAGAGCTCAGTTTAGTAAAAACAGCCAAGACGTAG
The DNA here is from genome assembly GCA_029291075.1 of Eudiplozoon nipponicum. Lineage (NCBI taxonomy): Eukaryota > Metazoa > Platyhelminthes > Monogenea > Mazocraeidea > Diplozoidae > Eudiplozoon > Eudiplozoon nipponicum. The sequence goes on from JAQBSW010004202.1 coordinate 26,106, forward strand.
AAATTTTCAAACATGTGTATGTCCATTGCTAAGAGCTATTTTTGATCCAACCGGGTGTATCAATCTGTAAGTTGATTTATTTTATGTATACTAAAATTGTATTTATAATTTCTACGTAATTAATCTTAATCAAAATTTGTTTAAATAAATAGATCTAGAAATTAATTTTTTAATCTATGAAGGAAGAAGAACTTCGGAAAATATTGTTTCATGAACAATTTCAGAAAAACTAGTTGCGGCCAGCTTCAGAGTGACTAGACGAGTGAGAAATCTTCAAGCAAGAGTCAACATCTTTCATTGTTCCAGTAATTTTCTTTTAGCAAGATATTTCGGTCCATCTTACCGTAGGCCTTCATCAGTTGCATCTCACGAAACAAATGAAGCAAGTGTTTTATTTCCTCTAGTCATAATATTTATATACCTCAGACTGACCTTTCATTAGATATTCGCGTGTCACATATTTGTGTGTGTGTACATTTTCATAACCGTTGTTTTCATCTAACTAATTTCGACCAGAGTGGCTGAATAATAATTTATCAATTGCATGCAATAACTATTCGTTTTTAACACACTCAGTGTAAATGACGTAACTGAGATGGGGGAGACCCATAATTCAGAAAACACTCGTCTTAAAAACATGCCATGAGTGATTAAACCAGAAGTCCGAAAGACTATTGCACATGTTAAATTACAATTCAAACCACTAGGTTGTACTCAAGATAGAGAAGTTAATAACAGTTATTGGCGCACGCCACGCATGTCCATGTGTATGTGTATGCATAACTAAAAAACTTGGTTAAATTATTTTATTTTTGATACACATGTACGTACATCTAAATGAAACTGCAGTCAATAGACATTAATTTACCCTTTGCACTCGTCAGACAAATTATTACTTATAACTATTGTATTATTATAATATTTCCAATGGGTAGGGTGGGGGTGTGAAACAGAAAATTAAGGTTGAAATCACTATTTGTTTTAAAATCAAATGAACAGTTAGAGATGAAATTCTGAAGACTATATTCATAATAATTGTTTATTCATTTGTTGAATAAAAGCCCACTAATTAGTCAATCTTAATCTGATGTTCTTAATCTTTTACTGGAGCTAGCTTCAGTTACCAATTCATGCAATCGCCTTTTCCTTCCACTAGCTAGTGCAGTATTCCAAATCGGACCTAAGGATTTTTCAACAGCTGTTTCATTCATAATATTATCTCTAGATTTAATTTCTATAGATTCCCTAATCAATCTCGTCATCCTATTACGACTACATATTGCTATGCGTTTGCATTCCTCCCAGTCGATAGTATGCCCAGTCTCCACTACATGACGAGCAAGATCAGATTTAGCAATATGTCCATATTTACACGCAGTTTTATGTTCACCTCTTCTTACTTTGATTGGACGCATGGTTTCACCAACATACTTGAGACTGCAATCATTGCATGGGATCTCATACACTCCTGAAGTGTCTAAGGGTTCAATCTTTTCTTTTTGGTTAGGGAGTATAGTGCCTAGTGTAAGGGGCTGTTTTAAAAACGGTCCTTATATTGTATTTTAAAGCTATTGATTTCACTTTCCTACTTAATATAGAGTCCGGTAATACCATGACCTTCCGTTCTTCCTTCTCCTTATCCGCTTTTGTGTATCTCAAACTAGGATTAAATTTCTTCGCCATGTCCCTCATTGTTGTATCTATTAAATGAGGAGGGTAACCATTAATCTTGAATATATCGTGGAGTCTGTCTAATTCTAACTTCCTATGCTTTATATCTGTTAACTTGAGACTTCTTAATGTTAATGACTTTAAGATCCCGACTTTCATACAAAACGAGAGATTGGACTTGAAATTAAGAAGGTTTCCTGAATAAGTATCCTTCCCATAAATATCTCTTCCCAATTTCAGGCCATTGATAATTAATTTGACATCTAAAAATAATAATTCACCTAACGATTCCCTTTCTAACGTAAATTGTATTTCGCTCATTCGATTAACTAAATTTAAGAAATTTACCAATTCATTGTCACCGTGGTTCCAGATCAGTAATATATCATCCAAGAAACGTAGGTACAATTTTGGTTTTAAAGAAGTCTTATCCAACAGATTATTTTCCAAATAATGCATAAAGATATTGGCTAATGGGACCGATAAAGGTTGTCCCATTGGAACGCCTCTAATTTGTTTATAAAATTCCTTACGAAATTTAAAATAAGTGGAGGACATACAAATACACATCATCTCCATGACGTGTCCTAACGTCATTTTGCTTCCTTCTAATATTAGTGGGTGATCAACTAGGAAACGTTTAAAACAATCCAGAGCCTCAGGTACCGGTATATTTGTGTACATAGATACTACATCTAAGCTTATTAATCTATCCTTTTCATCTAGTACATATTTATCAATAATTTCAACAAAATGATATGAGTTAAGCAAGGTATGTTCTAAGAAATAGGAATATTTTCTTATTCTATGGCACAAAACTTTGAAATTTTATATGTTGGGGAGTGTTGTACATTCACTATAATTCTTAAAGGATTACCCGGCTTATGCACTTTAACTAAACCATAAACTCTGGGTGCAACCGTATCTCTTTGAATGAGAGTGTTACCATGCGTCGAATCCAATTCTTCATTAGCAATCATTTTATTGATTAATAATTTTACTTGCCCTTGTAACTTATCAGTAGGGTCTTTTGTTATTTATTGTATACTTCAGCATTACCTAACTGTTCTATCATTTTATTGTCATAATCAGATTGATTCATCAGAACTGTAGCTCCTCCTTTATCCGCCTTAAGACATATAACATTATTTGATACTAAATCTTTTCTGAGACGTTTAATTTCATAATTAGGCTTAACTTTATCCTCTTTGTGTGTTAAAACCAATGAGGCAACGTCTAATTCAAATTTCACCTTATCATTATCCGAAAGAAGCTTTGCCGTTTTGACAGCCTCAGTAATTAATTCGTTTCTAACCGATCTTTCATTAGGAATAGCCATGTTTAAACCACGGTTAAGTAGTTCAACTTGATCCTTCTTAAGATTTAATGTTGATAGATTTACTATTCTATTAGTCCCGATTAAATTATCACTTTCTTGGGGTCTATAAATTCCCAAGTCAGCTAATTTTTTATTATGTCTAATTCTTACTTTTTAATTTCTCTATTACGGGCTTTATCACTGAAATCCTCAATGCATTTAAAATCATCTGCGTGCAAAAGAGAAGTTAACATCGATCTTAGTTTAGTTTTTTCCTTAATAAGTATAATCTTACGTTTAACTAAATCACGAATCAAAGTTTTTATAATATTTATACAAAGCTCATGCTTAAGGGACATGCCATAAGCATTTAACTTAAAATTTAATTTAAAACGAAAACATTTAGGAATAACATCATGTTTTAAACAAATACTTAAAAAGGAAATATTTGACACTTGCCTCACAATTTGTTGTTTCAATAACGTATATTTATTATACCATTTAACGGCATTGCTGCTATAATTCCATGTTAAATGTTTCTTGAAGGAGTTTCCGTGTTTCGCACCTGGATTAGTTGAAATTACCTGATCTGCGTTTTGACTAACGCAGCTTTCATTGTTCCAGTAATTTTCTTTTAGCAAGATATTTCGGCCCATCTTACCGTAGGCCTTCATCAGTTGCATCTCACGAAACAAATGAAGCAAGTGTTTTATTTCCTCTAGTCATAATATTTATATACCTCAGACTGACCTTTCATTAGATATTCGCGTGTCACATATTTGTGTGTGTGTACATTTTCATAACCGTTGTTTTCATCTAACTAATTTCGACCAGAGTGGCTGAATAATAATTTATCAATTGCATGCAATAACTATTCGTTTTAACACACTCAGTGTAAATGACGTAACTGAGATGGGGGAGACCCATAATTCAGAAACACTCGTCATAAAAACATGCCATGAGTGATTAAACCAGAAGTCCGAAAGACTATTGCACATGTTAAATTACAATTCAAACCACTAGGTTGTACTCAAGATAGAGAAGTTAATAACAGTTATTGGCGCACGCCACGCATGTCCATGTGTATGTGTATGCATAACTAAAAAACTTGGTTAAATTATTTTATTTTGATACACATGTACGTACATCTAAATGAAACTGCAGTCAATAGACATTAATTTACCCTTTGCACGCGTCAGACAAATTATTACTTATAACTATTGTATTATTATAATATTTCCAATGGGTAGGGTGGGGGTGTAAAACAGAAAATTAAGGTTGAAATCACTATTTGTTTTAAAATCAAATGAACAGTTAGAGATGAAATTTTGAAGACTATATTCATAATAATTGTTTATTCATTTGTTGAATAAAAGCCCACTAATTAGTCAATCTTAATCTGATGTTCTTAATCTTTTACTGGAGCTAGCTTCAGTTACCAATTCATGCAATCGCCTTTTTCTTCCACTAGCTAGTGCAGTATTCCAAATCGGACCTAAGGATTTTTCAACAGCTGTTTCATTCATAATATTATCTCTAGATTTAATTTCTATAGATTCCCTAATCAATCTCGTCATCCTATTACGACTACATATTGCTATGCGTTTGCATTCCTCCCAGTCGATAGTATGCCCAGTCTCCACTACATGACGAGCAAGATCAGATTTAGCAATATGTCCATATTTACACGCAGTTTTATGTTCACCTCTTCTTACTTTGATTGGACGCATGGTTTCACCAACATACTTGAGACTGCAATCATTGCATGGGATCTCATACACTCCTGAAGTGTCTAAGGGTTCAATCTTTTCTTTTTGGTTAGGGAGTATAGTGCCTAGTGTAAGGGGCTGTTTTAAAACGGTCCTTATATTGTATTTTAAAGCTATTGATTTCACTTTCCTACTTAATATAGAGTCCGGTAATACCATGACCTTCCGCTCTTCCTTCTCCTTATCCGCTTTTGTGTATCTCAAACTAGGATTAAATTTCTTCACCATGTCCCTCATTGTTGTATCTATTAAATGAGGAGGGTAACCATTAGTCTTGAATATATCGCGTAGTCTGTCTAATTCTAACTTCCTATGCTTTATATCTGTTAACTTGAGACTTCTTAATGTTAATGACTTTAAGATCCCGACTTTCATACGAAACGGGTGATTGGACTTGAAATTAAGAAGGATTCCTGAATAAGTATCCTTCCTATAAATATCTCTTCCCAATTTCAGACCATTTCTAATTAATTTGACATCTAAAAATGGTAATTCACCTGACGATTCCCTTTCTAAGGTAAATTGTATTTCGCTCATTCGATTAGCTAAATTTAAGAAATTTACCAATTCATTGTCACCATGGTTCCAGATCAGTAATATATCATCCAAGAAACGTAGGTACAATTTTGGTTTCAATGGAGTCTTATCCAACAGATTATTTTCCAAATAATGCATAAAGATATTGGCTATTGGGACCGACAAAGGTTGTCCCATTGGAACGCCCCTAATTTGTTTATAAAATTCCTTACGAAATTTAAAATAAGTGGAGGACATACAAATACACATCATCTCCATGACGTGTCCTAACGTCATTTTGCTTCCTTCTAATATTAATGGGTGATCAACTAGGAAACGTCTAAAACAATCCAGAGCCTCAGGTACCGGTATATTTGTGTACATAGATACTACATCTAAGCTTACTAATCTATCCTTTTCATCTAGTACACATTTATCAACAATTTCAACCAAATGATATGAGTTAAGCAAGGTATGTTCTAAGAAATAGGAATATTTTCTTATTCTATGGCACAAAAACTTTGAAATTTTATATGTTGGGGAGTGTTGTACATTCACTATAATTCTTAAAGGATTACCCGGCTTATGCACTTTAACTAAACCATAAACTCTGGGTGCAACCGTATCTCTTTGAATGAGAGTGTTACCATGCGTCGAATCCAATTCTTCATTAGAAATCATATTATTGATTAATAATTTTACTTGCCCTTGTAATTTATCAGTAGGGTCTTTTGTTATTTTAGTGTATACTTATTGTCATAATCAGATTGATTCATCAGAACTGTAGCTCCTCCTTTATCCGCCTTAACATTATTTGATACTAAATCCTTTCTGAGATGTTTAATTTCATAATTAGGCTTAGCCTTATCCTCTTTGTGTGTTAAACCATTGAGGCAACGTCTAATTCAAAATTCACCCTATCATTATCCGATAGAAGCTTTGCCGTTTTGACAGCCTCAGTAATTAATTCGTTTCTAACCGATCTTTCATTAGGAATAGCCATGTTTAAACCACGGTTAAGTAGTTCAACTTGATCCTTCTTAAGATTTAATGTTGATAGATTTACTATTCTATTAGTCCCGATTAAATTATCATTTTCTTGGGGTCTATAAATTCCCAAGTCAGCTAATTTTTTATTATGTCTAATTCTTACTTTTTTAATTTCTCTATTACGGGCTTTATCACTGAAATCCTCAATACATTTAAAATCATCTGCGTGCAAAAGAGAAGTTAACATCGATCTTAGTTTAGTTTTTTCCTTAATAAGTATAATCTTACGTTTAACTAAATCACGAATCAAAGTTTTTATAATATTTATACAAAGGTCATGCTTAAGGGACATGCCATAAGCATTTAACTTAAAATTTAATTTAAAACGAAAACATTTAGGAATAACATCATGTTTTAAACAAATACTTAAAAAGGAAATATTTGACACTTGCCTCACGATTTGTTGTTTCAATAACGTATATTTATTATACCATTTAACGGCATTGCTGCTATAATTCCATGTTAAATGTTTCTTGAAGGAATTTCCTTGTTGCGCACCTGGATTAATTGAAATTACCTGATCTGCGTTTTGACTAACGCAGATTTCATTGTTCCAGTAATTTTCTTTTTGCAAATATTTCGATCTACATTACCGTAGGTCTTCATCAGATGCATTTCACGAAACAAATGAAGCAAGTGTGTTATTTCCTCTAGTCATAATATTTATATACCTCAGACTGACCTTTCATTAGATATTCGCGTGTCACATGTGTGTGTGTGTGCATTTTCATAACTGTTGCTTTCATCTAACTAATTTAGACCAGAGTGGCTGAATAATAATTTATCAATTGCATGCAATAACTATTCGTTTTACACACTCAATGTAAATGACGTAACTGAGATGGGGAGACCCATAATTCAGAAACGCTCGTCATAAAAACATGCCATGAGTGATAAAACCAGAAGTCTGAACGACTAATGCACATGTTAAATTACAATTCAAACCCCTAGGTTATATTCAAGATAGATAAGTTAATAACAGTTATTGGCGCACGCCACGGATGTGCATGTGTATGTGTATGCATAACTAAAAAACTTGGTTAAATTATTTTGATACACATGTACGTACATCTAAATGAAACTGCAGTCAATAGACATTAATTTACCCTTTGCACGCGTCAGACAAATTATTACTTATAAATATTGTATTATTAGAATATTTCCAATGGGTAGGGTGGGGGTGTAAAACAGAAAATTAAGGTTGAAATCACTATTTGTTTTAAAATCAAAGGAATAGTTAGAGATGAAATTTTGAAGACTATATTAATAATAATTGTTTATTCATTTGTTGAATAAAAGCCCACTAATTAGTCAATCTTAATCTGATGTTCTTAATCTTTTACTGGAGCTAGCTTCAGTTACCAATTCATGAAATCGCCTTTTTCTTCCACTAGCTAGTGCAGTATTCCAAATCGGACCTAAAGATTTTTCAACAGCTGTTTCATTCATAATATCATCTCTAAATTTAATTTCTATAGATTCCCTAATCAATCTCGTCACCCTATTACGACTGCATATTGCTATGCGTTTGCATTCCTCCCAGTCGATAGTATGCCCAGTCTCCACTACATGACGAGCAAGATCTGATTTAACAATATGTCCATACTTACACGCAGTTTTATGTTCACCTCTTTTTACTTTGATTGGACGCATGGTCTCACCAACATACTTGAGACTACAATCATTGTATGGGATCTCATACACTCCTGAAGTGTCTAAGGGTTCAATCTTTTCTTTTTGGTTAGGGAGTATAGTGCCTAGTGTAAGGGGCTGTTTTAAAACGGTCCTTATATTGTATATTAAAGCTATTGATTTCACTTTCCAACTTAATATAGAGTTCGGTAATACCATGATCTTCCGCTCTTCCTTCTCCTTATCTGCTTTTATGTATCTCAAACTAGGAATAAATTTTTTCACCATGTCCCTCATTGTTGTATCTATTAAATGAGGAGGGTAACCATTAGTCTTGAATATATCGCGTAGTCTCCCTAATTCTAACTTCCTATGCTTTATATCTGTTAACTTGAGACTTCTTAATGTTAATGACTTTAAGATCCCGACTTTCATACGAAACGGATGATTGGACTTGAAATTCAGAAGGATTCCTGAATAAGTAACGTTCCTATAAATATCTCTTCCCAATTTCAGACCATTTCTAATTAATTTGACATCTAAAAATGGTAATTTACCTGACGATTCTCTTTCTAAGGTATATTGTAGCTCGCTCATTCGATTAACTAAGTTTAAGAAATTTACCAATTCATTGTCACCATGGTTCCAGATCAGTAATATATCATCCAAGAAACGTAGGTACAATTTTGGTTTTAATGAAGTCTTATCCAACAGATTATTTTCCAAGTAATGCATAAAGATATTGGCTATTGGGACCGACAAAGGTTGGCCCATTGGAACGCCTCTAATTTATTTATAAAATTCCTTACGAAATTTAAAATAAGTGGAGGACATACAAATACACACCATCTTCGTGACGTGCTTCCTTCTAATATTAATGAGTGATCAACTAGGAAACGTCTAAAACAATCCAGTGCCTCAGGTACCGGTATATTTGTGTTCATAGATACTACATCTTAGCTTACTAATCTGTCCTTTTCATCTAGTACACATTTATCAACAATTTCAACCAAATGATATGAGTTAAGCAAGGTATGTTCTCAGAAATAGGAATATTTTCTTATTCTATGGCACAAAAACTTTGAAATTTTATATGTTGGGGAGTGTTGTACATTCACTATAATTCTTAAAGGATTACCCGGCTTATGCACTTTAACTAAACCATAAACTCTGGGTGCAACCGTATCTCTTTGAATGAGAGTGTTACCATGCGTCGAATCCAATTCTTCATTAGAAATCATATTATTGATTAATAATTTTACTTGCCCTTGTAACTTATCAGTAGGATCTTTTGTTATTTTAGTGTATACTTCAGCATTACTTAACTGTTCTATCATTTTATTGTTATAATCAGACTGATTCATCAGAACTGTAGCTCCTCCTTTATCCGCCTTAAGACATAACATTATTTGATACTAAATCCTTTCTGAGAAGTAAGTACGAGAAGTATGTTGGTGAGACCATGCGCCCAATAAAAGTAAGCAGAGGTGAACATAAAACTGCGTGTAAGTATGGACATGTTGCTAAATCAGATCTTGCTCGTCATGTAGTGGAGACTGGGCATACTATCGACTGGGAGGAATGCAAACGCATAGCAATATGTAGTCGTAATAGGGTGACGAGATTGATTAGGGTCTCTATAGAAATTAAATCTAGAGATAATATTATGAATGAAACAGCTGTTGAAAAAATCTTTAGGTCCGATTTGGAACACTGCATTAGCTAATGGAAGGAAAAGACGATTGCATGAATTGGTAACTGAAGCTAGCTCCAGTAAAAGATTAAGAACATCAGATTAAGATTGACTAATTAGTGGGCTTTTATTCAACAAATGAATAAACAATTATTATTAATATAGTCTTCAAAATTTCATCTCTAACTATTCATTTGATTTTAAAACAAATAGTGATTTCAACCTTAATTTTCTGTTTTACACCCCCACCCTAACCATTGGAAATATTCTAATAATACAATAGTTATAAGTAATAATTTGTCTGACGCGTGCAAAGGGTAAATTAATGTCTATTGACTGCAGTTTCATTTAGATGTACGTACATGTGTATCAAAATAAAATAATTTAACCAAGTTTTTTAGTTATGCATACACATACACATGGACATGCGTGGTGTGCGCCATTAACTGTTATTAACTTCTCTATCTTGAGTACAACCTAGTGGTTTGAATTGTAATTTAACATGTGCATTAGTCGTTCGGACTTCTGGTTTTATCACTCATGGCATGTTTTATGACGAGTGTTTCTGAATTATGGGTCTCCCCATCTCAGTTACGTCATTTACATTGAGTGTGTTTTAAAAAAAACGATTAGTTATTGCATGCAATTGATAAATTATTATTTAGCCACTCTGGTCTAAATTAGTTAGATGAAACCAACAGTTATGAAAATGCACACACACACACAAGTGACACACGTATAACCAATGAATGGTCAGTCTGGGGTATATAAATATTATGACTAGAGGAAATAACGCGCTTGCTTCATTTGTTTCGTGAAATGCATCTGATGAAGATCTTCGGTAAGGAAGATCGAAATATCATAGAAAAAGAAAAAAATTACTGGAACAATGAAAGCTGCGTTATTCAAAACGCAGATCAGGTAACTATTCAAAAAGTCAGTTCAACTATATTGCATAGATATATAATTATATATTGGCGGGCGATTCATTTAAAACATTGAAACGCGCTCGATTTTCAAACACGGATGTAATTGGAACTTTCTACACACTTAACTATCATGCGTGTGTTAGTTAATACAGAGCTGGATCATAGCACTAATGGGAATGGCTGCAATGGTTTGTGCCATAGCCAAAATGCAATCGCGTGGTTCAGCCTAAAGTTTGCAACTGGAGACTCGCCATATCTCAGGCATTATTAACTACTAAAATGATAATAAAAGGTAACTGCACACAAATACTCCATCGAATTAGCAATTATGCAACTAAATAATTTCAGTCAAAACGTAAGATTGCCAAAATTGCATGCGCGATAAACATAGAAAATGGGTAGAACTCAAAGAAACAATTGATTAAAAACGCTTAGAAATTATAACTGGGAAACAAACCAGTGATGTTTATTATCCTTCAAAATTATCGAACTTTTTATGCATTATATATTCAATTCATTAATGAAGCATTGCGATGGTGACCGAAGAAGTCAAGTCAAGAAGCTCTACAATTAAGTTACACCATCTACACAGAAAACTAACGAGTATATTTTTAATGAAATAATAACATGCTGAATCCAGCGATACAACCAATGCATACACAGCGAATGATGAAATATCCAATAATGTAAACGGGCAGCGTAAATTGTGTCCTGTCCGCGGCAAATTCTGGCCAGTGCATGATGAGTTCCCAATAAGGACGAAACCGGTCTACTGGATGAATTGCCTTTCCTACACTATACAATTCTTAGTTTATGCTGACGTATGTAAGTAATTAATGAGTCAGGTGTTTATATCAAGACCGCAACCTTGATTATAATAACGTAAATTGAAGTTTTCAATTATTCACTCATTCTCAACACAAGATAACCATAAATCGTATGGAGTCAGTTGACATTGAAATCGCAATGCCGAAAATTATATATTAAATAAACTATGTTAGGGTCGTATGCACATTTGTATAGAAGATTGCATTGTTAAACAGCTGATTATATCATAACCTAATACATATTGGGTCTGTGGTTTTGTAACGGCTCTTACTCATGAGTCAACAGTAAGTTCGTAAGGCATATGAATATGAGGTTATATCTCTTGTTTGTGATGAATCTTGTATATCCTCCCTGTCTCACTTGAAATAAAGCGTTTCTAAGTACATAATATATAGTACATTATTTTAAATTAAACTGTTGTATTACTGAGCTTTATCGGCAAATTTTCTGATCACCTAATCCACAAATAATTTACATTGATCTGCTCAACACATTCGACTTCTTTTTACTTAAAGTTTACATTCATATGATTCATATATATATATATATATATATATATATATATATATATATATATATATATATATATATATATATTTGTGTGTGTGTATGCGTGCCACTTTAGACCAAATGCGTTTCCTCATATAATTTAACTGAAGGGAAGTCGGAACAAAAAATCAGGCAGCTATATAATTAACAAATTTTGTGACAAAGGAAATAAGTTTGCTGAGTGAAGCAAGTGCTTTCATGTTCGAATTCCGACTGCGTTATTTCTCACAACTGCTGATTACTAACAAAGAAGAACAAAAAATATTTATTTAACGAATTTCGTTAGCTAATTTGTGCAGTGTGTAGTTTATACTGACAATAATTATGTACATACACAAATTTTGCTAATTGCTTACTTTTACAGAAATTCACTCGGCTGTTCGAGATTAAGATTTGATAACTAAATAAACTCATTTTTTGAACACTTAACAACTCAAACACATTTCCCGATTGTGCAAGTAAGTACTGGCCTGATTTCGAATTTCATTTTCATTTATTTACAATAATCAAATGTTTAGTTATCCAAATAGAGTTTAAGTCGCTCTCTGGTCAATTACGAGAAATGTCGTCATTCTTCTCATTAGTCCATAAGCTATACTTTCGTGACTGCTAAAAGTTATAAAGAAGCTGAGAACTTAAATTATATATTAAGCTCAAAAATTGCATTCTTAATATTATTAATACCATATGAGCAATCATTAATTGCGTTAAATGGACCAATGCATTATAATGAAATAGAAATAATGAAGCGTATCAACAAATTGAAATAGAATTAATTTTTATTTTTTATCAATCGACTAAATGTGAGGACCCTCGTTCTCCATCAGGTACCGATTGTGAGCTTCTTTTAAATTTAAAACTAAATCTAAATGACGTGCTAGTATTGGAGATAGGCCTAATTTAACTTTAGATAAAAAACTACTATTAAAGTAATTTATGTTTTCGATCGTCAAAACATTTCGTTATCGTTTTTAAAATTATAAGTATAATGTTGACATTCATTGAAAATTTCCCACATGCTCTTTGTAAATTTTAAAATATTTTACGGACTTCTAATAGAAGTAAAACCATGCCGTAGAGTTTTCTGTCCTATTTTATAAACATTCTACTCTTAACACGAGAATAAATCTTATTAAGTAAAAAAGCATTCGTGGTTCAACTTTCACGCTCTAAATTGTATGAAGCAGAATTTGACGCATGCATAAGTACAGACCTACTGCAGATCGCGTCTGGGCAAACTGTTAAACATAGTTTAAAGTATAAAAACGCTACAATAAGTTCTTTATATTCATGCCAATTTTGTTTCTTTCGCGTTTATTCAACAGACCAAAAGTTGTACGCTGCTGAAAAATTTAAATCGTATATTATGGCTAAAATATTATTTCACGTGTAAAAATTTAGGTTCAATTTTTCCAAAAAAAATCCTAGTTATATTAGAATATATGCTGACATTAATTGTGCGTATAAATACAACAACTTTATAAATGAATTACGTGAAATTGAACGAGGTCTGGTCCAATTTATTAAGATATTGCACATAAAAACAAAACGCCATGTACTGAAATGTATAATTAATGCATGATGAAAAACGGAATATAGAGAATAAAACAGTAATTTCTATAAAATTTAATTAAAATCAAAATGTGGCTCTCGCTTTTGGTGTGAGAGTAATTGCTGATTTTGTATAATTAATTTATTAAGTGCAGTTTTTTTCATATTAGGCAGGTTGTCACCGTGTTTGCAAGGTTATTAATTAGGTTTTACACACGTGTGCTTTTGCGGTATTTTAACAAATGGGACATGTGTGTATTTCTAATCCGAAAATATAGTTTATTTAAAAATGGTATTTATCGTCATTTTTTATTAAAATTACATAGTAGTGACCTGTTTGAACGATTCTAATTTACAATTTTTCCCTTTACTCCTGCAAATGTCTTTTGAGTTGCGTATGAGTGCACGTGATGAAACTGGCAGAATTTTATCATAATTGTGTGTACAGATTAAAACCAAGGAAATTGCTAAAGCACTGTTTTCATGAATAGAAATATGCCAACAAATTTGAATGAATCCATGTCCAAAAGGCAAGACAGCATGTAGTAAATTGAAGAAAATTTGCTGCCTAATGGACATCCTGAGAAAATTAATGAGTCAATTATAAATAGGATATAACCTCAATATAAACAAAATTGGAGCGGAAATGAAATTTAAAATATTTATGTAAATATTTGAAACCAACATATATATATATATATATATATATATATATATATATATATATATATGCCAATATTAATCGTTAAATACTTAGAGGTCTTCGTCAAAATTTGTATAAATGTTTTCATTTGGTACATTGCCTCAGCTTTTTAATAACAATGCGTTTTTGTTTACTATAGGCATGATTAAATTGGAAACTGACAGTTGGCAAATCATGGTAATGTATAACAATTAATTCGTTCATAAATAGACATTTAAAACAGTTAGACCAATCCCCAATAAGATTAAATAATGTATTTTTGTTATTTTAAGAAACTGAATTTGAATATCAAATTGTAAAATTTTATTTTACATTAATGATTTATGTTAAATAAATATGTTAAGAATATTACTCAGTGCCGTGTTATGCCAAAAATTGATGCAATTTTATCGATATTTAAATCGTTCACGCTAATAAAATATTAGCCAAATTAATTAGTCAAAATACCCTCACTTTACAATTATTACGATTCGAGGCCAGTTATTTCACAAGTCCAAAGTTTTATCAAAATAGCGCACTCACTACGTTTAGTTAATATTATGTCTATTTAAATATAAATTTCATAATTTTGTATAAACTCCAATCTCATTTTCGAAGTTTTCGCAAAATACACAATACTTTTAGTCAGTTATAATTACGCGTATTTCGCCCAAAATTTGTCGTTATCGATGAAGGCCAGGAATCTCTTAGCACAGGTCAGATAACACGCTGTACTTAAACCTTATAATAATTGAGATGAGTCCAACGATAATAACCGTTACACGGCAATTGTATTTATGACAATGACTTGTCTATGAAATAAAATATTACGTAATTATACAAAAATTCAATATGCGCGAGTTGTGATAAAAATTTTTAAATCAATTTTCAAACTTGCGATAAACACAAATCACATTGTATCTAATCAGTCAACCCAGCGAAATAGTTGGTTATTTCGTAATGATGTGCGAATGGTTATCTTAATCTCGTAAACATTATTTCTAAGATTTTAAATGTAATTTCGTCACGAACGAATATGTTTCTGTAAGGAAATATTATTTTCATCTAGTCCCTTTTATTTGTTATCTTATGAAATGTTTAGTTTATACTGTTAATATTTATATATATATATATATATATAAATCTTGCCAATAGAATTAATAAAAATTATATTTCAAGTACTATTTGCGTTTGTCCCATAATACCAGTGCTCCAATGTCTGGTTTTAACCTTCGGTACAAGAAAAAACAGGTCAAAAGACGTGAGTAAGTATATAAATAAAAATGTAGCGTAGCGCAGGGCAGCGAGGGGATGAGTTGCATGTGCCCAGGTCCCGACCATGACCGCGGCAAATCTGGAAGCCACTTATTGATGAAACTGGTGTATTTGATGTATCGCATCTGCAACCTTATGAAATGTTTAGCCTGTAGCAACATACTATATATATATATATATATATATATATATATATATATATATATATATATATATATATATATATATATATATATATATATAGAATAAATTAGCATCTCCCATAAAACTATAAAGAGGTGTAGCTCCTGCACACAAATCAGCAATTAGCGAGCATGTACTACTCACATGTCATGCTGTTAGTAGTAACAAGTTTTCTCAGTTCTGTACAAGGCAAAAACAGAAAAAATGCTTCTGGCTTTTGAAGCTATTGCAATTAATAAGCTGAAGCCCTGCTTTAACGTGCAGAAAATAATTCAAAAAGAAATTAAATTGGACTGCAACAAAGGCATAACTGACAGGCCTTTAAAAATAACCTATGTTCAGCAAAATACGACACACCCGTCAACTACGGACGCTCTTACAATGAAATCGATGACGCACCACTGGAGGTTACGCAAAAGGAGTAGTGTAAATTGCGTAAAACAAAGAGAGAAATAGCGGAATGGGAATCAGTTATGACAAATGTACAGTGGGGATTGGATGAACAAATATAATAACGAATCCAGAATAATGGCTGTAGATACTGGTAGAAATAATATTTATTAATAAATGTTATTCCATGAAATAAGTGTGTTTTCATATTTAAAGAAATGGTGAAACTGGTAACGATATATATATATATATATATATATATATATATATATATATATATATATATATATATATATATATATAGATAGGAAAAAACAACGCCATGTATATTCATCATTGAAAGCAAATCAACCTTCGAATTTTACGCGATTACAATTTCTTTCTGCAAGCGACCGATCTATAAGAGGTATACGCTTTACGCGCCGTAGATCGTGTTAAGTGTTTTCAGTAAGACAGACATAGTGCGCTGAGCAGCTAAAGCGTTTGTTTAATAATAACCGATGTGGAGTTGTGCAATTGCAGGCAAAGTTGGTGTACAAGAAATAGAAATTAATTTAAAGTATAATTTAAGATAATTATTATTTTTGTTTTTCCAGTATAAACAACAATTTTTTAATTAGACATGTTTCGTCCATATAGGGTGTTCACTAATTAGTTTTCAAAATTGACAGGATTTGTGTTCTATACATAACTTAAAAACGGTATCACAATGCAAATCAAATCTTGTTAACAGACCGTAGTTTCGTGTTGACTGGGGTGCGTTTCAGATTAGATCGTACCTCATTTCTAGTGGTAAATATGATCGACGTTGAAGCATTCGCAAGAAAGAGACAAATCCTCTCCCTGTCAATAAGAGGGCAACCACGATGCGTAATTGGAAATAGGGGTTAATGGGATCTTTGTGAAACTGATAGTGCAAGGCAACAATCCGCGAACCCAAATCGCGGAGATTCAGCACTTGAAGCTCACACTGTCCAACCATTCAAGAAATTTCTGACAAACACTTATTTTGTAATGAATCACATGTCTCAAGAAGTCGTTCATTTTTCACAATACTAAGCACTATGCAAACAATTAACATTTTTTGCTTTATATTTACATCTAGTAACATAAGGAAGGACCAGCTATAATTTATTTTTCATCGTAATGTAGACGCCATGCTATTCGTGGGCGCTTTGCACTGGAAAATTTCAGAAGGATTTATATATTTGGAAAGCTTAATAAATATTTACAATAATTGTCTGTAAAAGGATCGCTTATAACCGAGTGAGTCAGGCTGACGCTGCGATTGTTAGCCAGACGGCCTTGTGAATTTGAATTGTATGTGATATTGAATTATTATTGTTATTCTTGCTGAGGTTAATTTTCAAGTTCATTTTTTACTGGCAACTGAGTATAAAATATTCGATGCTTACAAAGAATGCGCAACATCATACAACCAAGTTATTGTAATTGTTTTGAATTTTTCAGAATGCGTACTCTTTGTAGCAACAAAATGGCTGGTTCCCACCTATTTGCAAGCTCCGATCGTAGACGAGTTTACCCACAGACCATTATTTCAACGGGATACAAAATCATCTTGTGAAATTATTTAAATCAAGTTTGCGAGCTTGAAATAGACATCAATCCCATTGTATTTAACCAGTCGTCGAATAACATAACAAAACTACCACCGGCCGCAACGCACTGACGCGTTTCGACCTTCCATGTTCATCATCAGAGTACGACGGCAAACTGACTATCGAGGATCAAACCGAATTGAATATATATGGAAATCAAATTTAGATATGCGGCTCTCACCTCTAGCAGTCTCGCATTCATTGAACTTGACTGGAAATGTCGGCTGCACAATTTCTATGCAGTCACGAAAATTAACTGTTTGCAGCTTTCGCCTCATATACATATATAGGCAATACAATTTAACATTAATTGATTTCGCGGGTGGTGGTAACAATTATTTAAATCAGGTTTGCGAGCTTGAAGTAAACACCAATTCCATTGTATTTAACCAGTTGTCAAACAACATAACAAAACTACCGCCAGCCGCAACGCACTGACGCGTTTCGACCTTCCATGTTCATCATCAGAGTACGACGGCAAACTGACTATCGAGGATCAAACCGATTTGAATATATATGGAAATCAAATGAAGATATGCGGCTCTCACCTCTAGCAGTCTCGCATACATTGAACTTGACTGGAAATGTCGGCTGCACAATTTCTATGCAGTCACGAAAATTAACTGTTTGCAGCTTTCGCCTCATATACATATATAGGCAATACAATTTAACATAAATTGATTTCGCGGGTGGTGGTAACAATTATTTAAATCAGGTTTGCGAGCTGAAGTAAACACCAATTCCATTGTATTTAACCAGTTGTCAAACAACATAACAAAACTACCGCCAGCCGCAACGCCCTGACGCGTTTCGACCTTCCATGATCATCATCGAGTACGACGGCAAACTGACTAACGAGGATCAACCTCTATTCTAGATATAGCGGAAATCAATTTTAGATATGCGTCTCTCAAAGTTTCCGACATTTACAGTCAAGTTCAATGTATGCGAGACTGCTAGATGTGAGAGCCGCATATCTAAATTTAATTTCCATATATATTCAATGCGGTTTGATCCTCGATATCGTTTCCGTCGTCTCTGATGATCACTCAAGGAAGGTCGAAACGCCGTCAGTCCACTGGCTGCGGCTGTATCCTCGGTCCCCTACATATTGTTCGACGACTAGTTAATACAATGGGATTGGTATTTACGCTCGAAGCTCTGATTTAAATAATTGTTACCACCACCCGCACAATCAATTAATGTTATCTTCTGAAATGCTTACCAATGGTAAAGGTGGTAGAAAACACCGCCCAGCGCATGGAATATAATTTCTTAGTTATCATAATTTTGTGATTAATAGAAATATATAATTTTTTTTTAAACTTAGAAATTAACCTATTGTTCAGATTACTGAAAATGAATAGCCGACATATATTTTTTTAAATTGACACTGACATGTGCTCATTTGTCGCAAAATCTAGCAACATTAGAATTGCTATTGTGACTCGGGTGTGCGTAAATTAAATTTTAGTTCGTTCGATCTGCAATGGCAATCTAAGCGGCTATCGGCAAACAAATCGATAAGTTTCAAAAACACGGAGAAATAGATCAGACACATATTGTCAATTCTGCTCTGCTTACATTATGTGAATATTTCATATATATGTGTGTACGTAAAATTAGGCAAAAATGTTATGCGCAATCTATTTAACTGACAATCATATCGTGGCAATTCGGAAATGCTATGCGCAAGCAATTACAGCGAATATGATTTAAACGTCAAATTAATGTTGTCAAGATGCGCAATTTTCAGTTTAATATTAGATTATATCTACTGTTATGACAACTTTATATGAAACATCCTGGATATGGCTTTCTTATTGAAATTCCAACTAGTCATACTCGATGTTTAATAATCAAAATAAACACTTTTTATCTTGAGAAAGCGACATAGAATGGAAGCATGATGGCAAATTAATTAGGTTCGTTCTTTATGGAACTTTGCAGTAACATCTAGGCTATGCACATGGGAGCTTTGGACTAATAGACGTAAAACTCAATCCCAACGTCACCGAAGTCGCAAGTTGCTTTGAATTTTCAGTTGTATCCAATCTTGTTGGCGTTTTATTGAGGTGAACAAATTTGTGTATAAATTTTGACTTGAAATTGAAGAATATATGCTTACTGAGCAAGCTTTATTGAATTATTTAATTATTTGTATAAGATGTTGATATAAGCAAAATTTGTAGAAGTTTACAATTGCAAATCCACTGTGGACCAGCGTCGTTTCCTTACTGAATTCATTAGTAACACCTAGAATAATCGTATTGACAATTTTAACCTGCAAACAATCTATTATAGCATAGTAGCCAATCACGACACATTATTTTAATTTTAAACCAAGCTACGTTTATCATTCTAATTTTACTTCAGGTGAGTGTACGATTGTTGACCTAAATTTCCAACTTTATATCTGGAAAATGTCATTATAAAACATTAATTATGCCACAAGCGCAATCGATATTGAATGAAATTATAAAAGCAGATGCTAATTATAAATGCGTCTTACCGATTTTAAGTAAAATTGCAAATCAAAGTCTAGGCTGGGTTTGTGGTTATTGAAAACAAATTCGTAGCTCCTCGAATAGCTGAGTCTAAGCTTTGTAACTGGAGTCGTTTTATCCTAGATATGCTAACTCATCCCAACGGCACTGAAGCTACTAATTACATGACAATTTCAGTTTTATTCAACCCACCTTCCACTAAGCTACCTGTGAATACGATGTTGATATAATACATAATAGTAGCATTTTATCATTACTATGTCGTCATTATTTTCTAAACTTTGTGTATGATAGTCAGCTCAGCTCACCTAATAAATTTAAAATGCCTTTATAGAGTACTTATCCTAAGTATTCAGAGTTGCCGTGAACGGGTTTCAAATACTTGAAAATTTGTTTAGAGTCAAGCGACCTATATGCATTGCCATAAAAGACGCCTAATTCCTTTGATTTTATTTTCATTCCAATTTAAGTTTATGTCTTTTATTTACTTCTGATGGATGCTTATATGAGTCGCTTTTGACATAATGTTCCCAATACACATTTCCGATCTGGCCCAATATGTTTGACCCCATACCACCGCATGAAGCGATGTTGAATTAAGATATTTTGGCTGGAATTAATTAAATAACCGCCTTCAGCATAACTAAAGTTGCATTAGATAGCAAACGTTATTCAACTACTAACAAATTGTTACCGTTTTTGCCAATCTGCAGCTATTTGTGTAATTGTCGTTTGCATGAAATTTAACACGGGGTATTCTGTTCATTTCATTAATTCAAGTTTGCGAGCCTCAAGTAAACACCAGTCCCATTGTATTTAACCAGTCGAACAAAGTGGCAAAACTACCGTCAGATACACGTACTAACGCTTTTCGACGTTTCATGCACATCATCAGAGTAAGACGATAAACTGATTAGCGAGGATCAAACAGCAATGCATATATATAGATAGCAAAATTGAATACGCGGCTCTCCCCTCTAGTAGTCTTGCGTACATTGTACTTGAATGGAAATGTCGGTTGCACAATTTATATGCAGTCATAAAAATTAACTCTTCGCAGCTTTCTATATATATAGGTAATAGAAGTTAACAATCATTGATTCCACGATTGGTGATAACAATTATATAAATCAAGCTTGTGAGCTTGAATTAAACACCAATCCTATTTTATTTTACCAGACTTTGATGAACGTAGTAAATCTATCGTACGTCACACGTACTGAATCTATTCGACCTCCCATGATCTTCATCGGAGTACGACGGCAAGCTGCTTAGCGAAGATTAAAACGAAATGCATTCAGTTGTCATTATCTCGTCAGGTGAATCTTTATGATTAGCGCATTCGATCGAAACTTCCACCAAGATTTCTGCGATTTATAATTGTACCACAGGTATCCTATATTCTGAGAAGTGATATTTATTTTTAATACAAAGACAGAATTTTATTATTCATATTGCGACGTTATTTCTTAAACTCAAATATGGAGAGAAAGTGCAGTTTATGCCCTAGACTGATTTCGGCCTTATTGCGAACTTACTAGTCGTATTCAGAATTTTAGCGTTCGGGACATCCACCCAGGATCAGTTTTTGAAATAAATTCAATTAGTCTACTACATCTCCAAAGCTACGCCTAGCATTTCAAACAATGTTTTTTGCAAACTATCTGTTCTGAGACATTCTTTCCATAAGGCATTTATGTTTCTTTTTGCATATAGCTAAAGTTGAACATGCTGTTCCTTTTAAAGAAGCTTGCAGAAGCAGAATCTAGATAAGGCATTTGGGCGATTCACCCGACTTTTGACAGAATATATATACACATACCATTTCATTGGAATCCAAAGTTTGACTAATTAACTGTAATTTTTCATACATCTCATTGTAATTTATAGACCTCTGAACAAAATTATTTCTTAATAATGGCTATAATATAAATTAACATTCGTAGTAATTGCACAAGCCAAGCCAGGACGTGTGGTACACTCTCGCGAAATAACCAAACTTGAAAATTCCTATTACGCTGAAAATCACAGAATGAGTGAATAGTCTAATTTACATTTCTGCACAAAGATTATTTGCAACACATTTTTGCGCTACATGGGTGGCACAAGTAACTCAAAGTTTTTCCTCTATTCGTTTTCAATTCGTTAAATTGTAACACTGAGCTTATGGACTTTTGTTCAATATGCTTTGCCTAGAAAACAAGGTACAAAGATAAGTATTATGAAATAAATTAAAAATTGTTTCTTCTAGTCAGATTTAAACGTATTATACAAGAATGTAGTTTTTAAAAAAACGATGGCAGAGGAATCAGTTTTTTTTTAATTTTTATTATAATCTGCAGCTAATGAATGAAACCACTCCGTTGAAATGTTTGCGAGAAATTTGGAAATAGAAGGTTAATAATATTTTAAATGTCGAAAAAGCCAAGAGTAAGAGTTTTAAATTAATTAGAATAAATTAAGCAGTACGAAACTTGTTTTTCCTCGAAATAATCTATGTTTATTTATTCCATCGGGATTTCAGATCATTTTGTATACTATTAATTAAATTTCTCGCGGATGATGTTTTCTAACACTTTATATTTACTCGTATTTAGAAGTTGACTGCCCTGATTTTTCAACGACACTTAATAGTTCGTTAATTGAATTCATTAATATTCTTTAATTGTAAAACTAACAGAAACGCAAATTGTTTCTCTTCCTGGTTGGTATGACAATGAAATATTTTACACGTGTAAAATCTTATTTCAGCTTTTTTATTTACGAAATGCTACATATCAGTATATGTTATTACAGTTTTTGAATCTTGAGTAGTTTATAAATGTATTTTTTCTTTTACTTATACCAACTTTCAAACTATTTTTATAATTTCCTCCGGAAGAATATTGAATTCACGCGCGTCGTACATTAAACCGATATATAATTAAACGAACATTACGCTGTCTGTGATAACAATCACTTTTAATCGAGGTTGCGATTTTGATAGAAACACGTAACCCATTATATATATACATTTTCATAGCACACTAAGTATTGTATAGTGTAGAAAAGGCAATTCATCCAGGAGACCGGTTTCGTCCTCATCGGGAACTCATCACGTACTGTCCAGAAATTGTCGCGGACAAGGCTCGAACCTGGGCACATCTGATTTGGTAACTGTTGCTCTAACCAGAATGCCACCCTGCTGCACACTAAACACAATTTTCAGTACGTGATGAGTTCCCAATAAGGACGAAACCAGTCTTCTGAATGAATTGCCTTACTCAGTTTTTACTGACAAATGTATGTACATAATGGATTAGGTGTTTATATCAAGTTTGCAACCTTGAGTAAACTTAATAATACCGATATAATATTGGCATCGGAGAAACGGTTTTACGTGTACAAAGGTTCATCTAATGCGTATTGACAAATGCAAAATGTGAAAGCTAAATACAACACTGTTCAAACCTCATGCAATCAATTTGCACAAAAATATTTCTCATTTTCATGGATTATTTTATAAAAATAATAATTCTGCATTCAAATGCCGTTTTAGCATGACGTTACACATAAATTAGTTAAGTATGCCTTGTCTTTTATATTCATGTCGTAGCATGTCAGAAATATAATTATTCAGTTAGCGGATGTATGTGTAACGCTTATGAATGTATTGTGTTATGTTATACTACGAGACGTCAGGAAGACAGAAAAATATATTTTACAAAATAATTATTGATTGCGCGGGTAGTGATAAAATATTTTAAACCAAAGTTGCGAGTTTGATAGAAACAGCAATCCCGTTATACACATTTCTTAATTTAAACTAAGCATCGTATAAGGTTGTAAAGGCAACCCATTTACCAGACGGGTCTCTCCCTTATTCGGAAATCTTCAATTACAATTCGGATTTTGCTACGGATGAGGCTGAAACCTGAGCAGATTTTCTTTGATGTCTATGAATCTATCCAGTGCGCCATCCTGCCGAACAGTACACACCTTTTTCAATTATATACGAACTAAGGATTTTGGTTAGTTTAACTTTGGATTAAACTCAATGCAGCAACTCATTAAACATTATGTTAGAAGTGGCCACCGACAATCTGTTTTTATGGAGCATAAATCATTATGTCTGTGGAAGGAGTAATGTTTTTATCCACGAAAAGGTCCATTGGCAGTTCAGTGATGAAAATCAATGATTAGAGGAAGTACCAGAGCAGAGACAGGTTTATTGCAGTCCTGACGGCAATGCTTTTTGCCTTACTGCCTTGTTCGTGATGGAGGCGGTTGTTGGTATCCTTTTCAAGTACTATGCAGAATTTTGTCGCTGGTGAGCCTCAAACTAGGGTAGATTTACTTTGGAGTCTATGAATCTACCAATAGCGCTAACCTTCCGCGCAGTTCACAAGTATTTCAGTTACATACTAACTAATTATTTTGGTTAGGTTTCTTTTCGATTGGACCGAATGTAGCGTCTTATTAAGCCGTAGATTCCAAGTTTTTATAGAACATACATCATGTTTCCTTTTCAAGAAGTAAATTTTTTGGTCCAGAAAAGGACCATTGACCATTCAGTGATTAAAACCCATGAATTAAGGAAGTTACAGAACAAATGCAGGTTTGTTGCAGTCCTGACTGAAATTCTGTGTGTCTTGCTGTCTTGTTCGTGATGAAGATGGTTGTTCGTATCCTTAACAAACGATTTTCTTTTATGGATTCACGATAACGTTTGAGTTAGCGAGAAATTTTTAATGTGACGTTGGATATAACGAGCGTCAATTTAATGCATTCAGATATAGTGAACCGCTGCAACAGGAAAAGCAAATACACAAGAACTGATTAATCACCTTAACAAAATTGGAGATCAGGATTTTAAGAATTGCATTCTCCAGTTAATTAACAAGTGAACGTTTATATTTCATTTAAACGATGCGATGCAGGAAAATTCTCCGAACACACAACCAATGGTATTAAGACAGTAATTAGATAGCATTAGAATATGGCGTGACGCCGATTGTTGGGCCTCGCAGATGATAAATATATTTTATTTTTTAAATAAGAGGATTAAGAGGATGGCTAAAAATTGTTTCTGAGCTAATTTAGAATGTGCATTTTGAACCGTATACAAATCTGTAAATATTGAAATCTATTAGAAAATTTATATATATATATATATATATATATATATATATATATATATAAATGTATTATTAAATAGAAATATATTGAAATTATGGAACCTTGCCATTAGCAATATTAATAGTACCCTTTTAATTTAACAAAAGAAAAAGAAATGCTATCGGATACGAGAATCGCTTTTTTCTCATATTTTTCTCAAGTATCTACAATTGAACATTTCTTTACATATATATATATATATATATATATATATATATATATATATATATTTTGCGAGGCACAATAAAATAGAAAAATTTATAGATGAAGAGAGTGTGAAATAAGAGAACAACCATTCATTTGTATGCATATCCTTGAGATTAAGTTCAATGCCTGAACATGCTTTTTCTGTTATCATAAATGCGTCTATAATTTGTTTATACATTAAGCAATATTTTGTTAGCTATAATCTATACAACGTAATAGCAGATGATATCGATAACTAAATGCTTCTGATAATTTTTGGGTGGGTAATCACGTTCGACCTTCACAAATATTCATACTACGCTCAAACTGTTTACTGGAATTGAACCAGAAAGAGAGAGAGAGAGTTAATTGGCCTTTGTATAATATTTCGATTGGCCTCGCCTGTCATTTCAGCACGTTATAAGCATCGACCTTAAACAAATCACATGACAATGGTATCCAAGGAGCAAGAAAACATATTTTACATGATTTTCAGGAAACATTTTCGACGGGAAATAAGAATTTGAGAAAGACGATTGAATTCACCGTACACAAAATTTGTAGAAAAACTATGATAAGTTTAGCACAGACAGTGTTGTCGTCACTGCTTGTCTATTTAAAGGCCATTGGCCTAACAGGACGATATTCATACTCTCATTTTCAAAAAGTTATTTTCTCCTACAACTGGTGCAAAAATGAGTCTTCTCTAACCAAAATTCAGTTAATACTAAGCTTTGCGTTTAAAATATTTTTTTAAATAAAGGTAGATATAATTCGTAGTTTTGCTTTGCTGCGCTGTGTGTTGCATGACCGAAGAAAACAAAAAGAACATTGCCGAAGAAAATTACTGCCCCGCCGCCTACACAATAAACCACGTCCAAAACGCAGTTAACTGCGTGAATGACGAAGGTTGGCGTTACGTACGAAGCCATGAAAAATTGCAAAATTACTTTTCTCAGCTCTGCTGTAAATCAGCTAGTTGTCATTTTGTTTCTGCGTATGCTATTTTGTCACGCGATTGCTTCATAGATAACGACTTTGGTGTAATCCAGTAGTTGCTTACCCATGCTGTCATCGATGTTGCTCTTGTTCACGGTGTTACCTTTGCTAATAAAAAAAATGTTCTTCCGTGCGCTGCACAAATAAAATGTACAAAACAATATATTAAAAAACACCAACAATAACGGCGATGTGGCGAACAAATGCCGTCCTATTCCGGCGCTGTCTTATTTATGTTCGTTTTTTATGAGTCTTAAAAAAACTAAATCACTTTCAAGAAACTCTTGTTTGCGCATATTTTCATAACATAACGTACATTTGTGAAATATTTATGAAATTCTCCCCCTTCAACTTGAATCGAAAACCTAGTGAAATAATAATATATAATAATTGTTATCATCGCCCACGCAACCGATGGTCGTTTAATTGTATAAATGTTCATTTCAATACCACTTCCCCATGTAGTGTGGTTTCTGTTCACTAATGATAGATTGGTGATTGTTAGTTGGAACTTTTGGTCTAACTGGATGCAATATGAGCTCCACCTAAAGGAAAAATAGACTAACCAAGTTACATTAGTTAGTATATAACTAAAAATTGTGTGAAGTGTAGTGTGTGGCTGGGTTGCTCAGTGGTTAGAGCACCAGATTCCGAAACAGACGTGCTCAGGTTCGAGTCCTGTCCGCGGAATTTTTTCTGATCAGTACATGATAAGTTTCCAATAAGGACGAAACCAGTCTACTGGATGAACTGCGTTATTTCACTATACAATTCTTAGTTTACACTGACATATGTAAGAATTTAATGGGTCTGGTGCTTATATCAAGACCGCGACCTTGATTTAAACAATTTTCATCACCGCCCGCGCAATCAATGGTCGTTTTACCTAGTGAAAGATTGATTTAAACAAATTTAACGTAAATATTTTACTTTGGGTTTTATGATTACAAAAATTCGAAAATATAACTTTAAGTAGAAATTTCGAAGCCCATGTAAATGCCAGTTCACGGAATAATTGTTTTTCTTGTAAATTTCTTAGCAACATCGATTTGTCGAAACGGTAGTTAAAAAGGGAAGCATAGCAACACACCTCGTTTTTTAGTAAAATTGAAAAGCGCTCATATGATTATAAATGGTTAATTTAGTATTGCGTATCAAATTTCTCATGTAATATATATGATTGTCAAGTAGACCTTTAACTAACTGTAAACTTCGGATTCGAGTCAAATACAATTTATTACAATTTGCAAGAAGGGAGAGCTAAATATCTGGCCTTCCTTACTCTAATATGCACTACTGCTTGATTCTCATTGCGCAGTTTGTCATTGTGCTCTGATACCGATCACGGAAATTAGAATTACGTCTTTACTTGCGAATGTGGGTAGTTTTTCGTCATTGGGCAAATAATTAAATAACATGGGATGGTTTTTATCTCAAGTACGCAAACTTTAATTCCGAAAATTAATTACCATATTTAAGTTGCGTTTTCATCAGGAAAAATGTGTAGAAATAGGTAAAATTAATCTTTTACATTACTTTTCTCAAATGAAGCGTACATATATTTAATTAGATGTGTTATTTAAACGTTAAAATGTTAGAGACTGCTTGTATTAATAACAAATTTTGCAAAATGGTTATTTAGCGTGGTTTGTATTTTAATTTTATTTAGATAATACAGACATCAACAAGGTGAAATGATATGCATAACATATTCTCGGAGGTGGGCATTTGCTGCCACTGCTAATTAACAGAATATACAGGGCACGTTAAATATGTTAATGAATAAAAATTATTAAGCATATAGTTCGCTTACCTCTCAGCTGGGTTTAATTTCAATGTTATGATTAGTTTTCCATTAGAGCATCATACTGGGATTTTTTTAAACTGTCATTAGTAATATACCAATGCTCTGTTTTTTGCACATTAGGAGCGTTTCATTCAATGTATGCCTAATGTTCGTAACCGTTTATTTTTCAACATTATATGTTGACGTTTATAGTAAAAACTACTGTGAGATTATAAGTAACCAATTTAAACAGGTCATTGCTCCGCCCTGGGTAAGGCTTAACGCCTGGAGCCACTGCCAATAAAGCTGAAATAAAACGCTCATAGGCCGAAGTGGTTCGACTCCAATTGGCATAATCTGAGATGATTTTCCCGCCAAGAGGTTTGGCAGATACCAGTTCCCTTTTGGCTATTCCTCCAATCTAACTTAATAGACAGATTCGATAGAATACACTTTTAAAGAGTAAAAGTACCAAAGCAAACATAGTACTTAGTGCATGGATTTACAGGAGTAACAGGCGTTCAGAAATTGTTGTAATTCTCAATTTCGTTGAACTATGGCATAAATTGATATCCATCATGTTGGTATCATGTACCGACTCGGAAACCTTAGTGTAAGTACCATGTACCTTTTCGGTACAATAATGTTGGTATCGGTTAATAAGACAATAGCCATAGTGTTAGTATCCTTTACTGACTCGGTATATATATTATATATTGTGAGTTAGCGTTGAAGTCGCATTGTCGTAAACTATATGACGTTAGCTTCCTTATTGTTGGTTTACACATTCGTCTAGGAGATTGTACCATACTATTATCCCACATTCTTGACCAAAATATATAGTGGTTAAATGGCGTAATATCGGCTCCTACTGATGAGTCGCTAGTAAGCACGGAACAAATGTGCATGATATTATACTTTCCGTTCATGCTGCCTTTGGTTTATCCTTCTGGTCACAACGGAACTAATATGTTACTAGGTTCGCAACACCTAATACATACTTGCATATATATTAGCTCTTCGCAACAAACAGTATTTACCTGTAATATATTGAATTGAATGATTTCATGCTTACCGCGAAATGTGATAACTGATATCGATCAAGGCCAGGGTGTATGGATTTACTGGAGTAACAGGTGTTCAGAAATTGTTGAAATTCTCAATTTCGGTGAACTATAGCATAAATTGATATCCATCAGGTTGGTACCATGTACCGACTCGGAAACCATAGTGTTAGTACCATGTACCTTTTCGGTACAATAATGTTGGTATCGGTTACTAACACAATAGCCATAGTGTTAGTATCCTTTACAGACTCGGTATATATAATATATAGTGTGAGTTAGCGTTGAAGTCGCATTGTCGTAGAATTTAT
Source organism: Eudiplozoon nipponicum (assembly GCA_029291075.1). Lineage (NCBI taxonomy): Eukaryota > Metazoa > Platyhelminthes > Monogenea > Mazocraeidea > Diplozoidae > Eudiplozoon > Eudiplozoon nipponicum. Next base: position 55,771 of record JAQBSW010004202.1, read on the forward strand.
ATGATGTTAGCTTCACTATTGCAGGTTTACACATTCGTCTAGGAGATTGTACCGTCCTATTATCCCCCATTCTTGATCAAAATATATAGTGGTTAAATGGCGTAATACCGGCTCCTACTGATGAGTCGCTAGTAAGCACGGAACAAATGTGCATGATATTATACTTTCCGTTCATGCTCCCTTTGGTTTATCCTTCTGGTCACAACGGAACTAATATGTTACTAGGTTCGCAACACCTAATACATACTTGCATATATATTAGTTCTCCGCGACAAACAGTATTTAACTGTTATATTACTTAGTACTTTAACTAGCCGATGTATAACGGATCGGAAAAATATGTATTTAATTATAAATTATAATTAAAGCACTATAATCTAAAAATGTGTTCCTCAACATTGTACTGCTAATGATAATCTTTCTGGATTTCAATAACATCGGTCCAGTTACTCCGTGCAACACAATGCCACAGGTGATTTGTCGTTTCGCCAGTTCACTGCGTAGACAATAAATTTCAAATCTTAAATTAAAGATATTGCTTAATGGTTCATTTAGCTGATATTCAAATATTCTTATTAATTTCTCTTTATTATGTCTAATTAATTGGTTGCTGATTGGAAATATGTTTATTGAATTTGATCTTCGCACAAGATAATAGTATTCACTTAATTTTCTACGGAAAATAACTTCATTTAGCGAAACGCACTACATTTTATAACTCGCGTAGTTTCGCTCTATTAGATGTACGCGTTAAAGTTTATTTTGTGTTCGGCTTGTTTACGTGGGCAGCAGCGGCACATTTTCAGGTAAGGAAAGTTAGATTGTCATTATCTTGGGTCCATCACTCTCGTGTTTCTTTTAAATTATTATGACATCAGTTCACTCAAATGCATTAGACATGGAGGAATTTTTTGATTAATCATTCAATTTTCTATAAAATTTGAACGCGTTTTTTTTCGAGTCTTAAAGAAGTGCTGCGCACCATTGCTTATTTATATTTGCAAGACACAAAACTGCAATATAAATAATATATGTAGACATGTTATGTTTATGCAAATCCGTTCTTATTAATTTTCAGTGAACATTGTTTAGTAGAACAATCCATGGAGGTAGAAAATTGGCTGTTTTATATTCAATCGTAAGGCAGAAATCCTTTTCAGTATTTGTAAAACGTAGAAGCAGTTTCCATAATAATAAACTATTTTAATAATAAAGAATATGTCATCAGAAAAACTAATATATTAGTTATTTCCAGTGTTTTCTTTAGTTGCATGTTTTCAAGGTTGCATTTCAAAATCGCCGGTAACACGAGAGATGGGGGGCTCAACACTGCATCACTATTGCTGCATTTATGATGGCTTCTATTTTAAATCAAGTGTACATGTATTCCTATGAAAACTAATATATGCCTGGAGTAGAATGAAAATGTTTTGGTCACCAGTCTGAACTATAATAAAATAATTTCCTCAATCGGTACATTTATAGACAAAGTTTGCCCATAGGATGTATCGATAATCCTACTTTAAATATTAGTGTAGATATTCCTATGCTATCTCGAGAAATGTCGCTCAAGTAGAACATCAATAATTGTAGTCAAACATGAACGACAAGTTGATGGCAATTTTCTTTTTCTTTAAAGACTGTGGCTACGTCGAACACTATATCAATATTTCAAAGCAGCTCAAAAGTATATCAGTAACATATTTAAACACGTAAAAGACGATATTCTTGATTGAGAGAACTAACATATTAACAATTGGGCCAAATCAGCATACTTGGAAGTAAATTAAAATAGAACCATAAGAATATGTCAAAGTAAAAGTGAAATTATGATATCATCTGTCGTATGAGTCAGCTCTGGACCCCAAACCCACCATAAACTTGGCCAAGAGATGTGGGAGAGTTTGACGGTCTAAGCTACGTTAATTTCGTAAGTAACAGTATTACAGTCAACTTTGCAAAAACATTTGAGTAAAGCGTCTTGAAGAAAAAATCTCTCTCTCTCTCTCGATATATAACATATATATAACATAATATAATATAGTATATATATATATATATATATATATATATATATATATATAATATATATATATATATTTATTTATTTACTTATATATATATATATAATAAACACCAAATCTGTAAGATATCGCTTCCAAAACGTACAAAAGGCAAAATTTCAACAAACTAGAGAATATCACTTGCTACTCCATTAAATCTTGTTTTATATTTATCGTGTTACATACACTGTGCACCACATATTAATCTATCTATTTGTTATATTAATTTTATGGAATTCTGTTGTTTATGCACAGTAAGCATACTCCAAGTAAATTCATTTGTTTTGTATTGTATTATATATATTTTCAATATGAAAATAGTTTTATGCTAACGCCAATCGATTAGTTATTTACATTATTCTAAAATAAAAACTAGACAAATTGACGCGTTGACACAATTTTTAATAAAATGATATAGCATTTAATTACGTTCATTGATATTGAGTCGCTTTTCTATAAGTTAAAATGTTAGTATTATGCATTTCACACTATTTGTGTGTTCTACAGTCCAATTAACAGTTTTATGCGATTAAGCTGGCATTTATGTTGTGTACGTTTACGTTTGCCTTTTATTTACGCTACAATGGGCAAGAATATTTCAAATCTACCGCATTTTCTGATATAATCTACATTTACACTAGCATAAAAAATATAAACTCACGTAAGCATAGGACCGATTTTGTGCATGAAAACATCTAGTTTGATAGATTGCACATTTTATATTTTACAAAATGTTAAATTGCTTGTACTCTAACACATTTCGTGTGAAACCTCGAGTTTGGTCCAACTGGGCAGTAACTTTTATTTTTACATGTGGTTGACGGAATGTGAACAGGCGTGTCAGATGCGAAAGGCAAGTTACAGCTGCTGAAGGAAACTTTGGCCATTGGTATCTGTGCAGATAGTGCACACCAGCCTTGGTTGGCAGACTATCTTAGAGAAGGAAAACTCCGAATACAATCATCCACACTAGGATTGGGCGAATTAGTGATCTATTAAAGTCCACATATAACCATGAACAATACGAATTAAGATGTTCGATTTTTATGGTTATATGGCAATGAAACATTATTCAATTTTAAACAATAATTTATTGCGCGAGTTGTTGTATCAATTCTTTAAATCACGTTTGCGAGCTTGAAGTAAACACCAATCCCATTGTATTTAACCAGTCGTCAAACAACATAACAAAACTACCACTAATCGCAACTCATTGACGCGTGTCGAACATCAATGATCGCCATCAGAATACGACGGGTAAACTGACTAGCGAGGATTAAATCACATTGAATATATATGGAAAGCAAAATTAGATATGCGGCTCTAACCTCTAGTAGTCTTACATACCTTGTACGTGACTGGGAATGTAGGCTGCACAATTTTTATCCAGTCACAAACATAAGCTGTTTGTATCTTTTGCCACACAAATATATATATATATATATATATATATATATATATATATATAGGCAACGCAATTAAAAAATAATTGATTGCGCGGCTGGTGGTAACAATTCTTTAAATCAAGTTTGCGAGCTTGAAATAATCACCAATCCCATTGTATTTAAACAGACGTCGAACAAAACAACAAAACTAACACAAGTCGCAACGCACTGACGCGTTTCGACCTTCCATGATCATCATCAGAATACGACGGAAAACTGGCTATCGAGGATCAAACCGCATTGAATTTATATGGAAATCAAATTTAGATTTTCATTATAAGGAAAACTTCGTATACAAAATATCCTCACTAGGAATGGGTGACCAAGTGTTTTTTTACATTCCACATATAACTATGAACGACTTTTAGTTATATGGTTGTGAAAAATTAGTCACTATTGTCTTTTTATAAGGCTCTACATGTATGGTTCGATTTATTTAAATTTTTTCTCAAATAATTTGCAAATGGCTACTTCGTAAACTTTTGCTGCGGCTTGCATGAAATCATACATAAAATATGCAATTATTGCAATCAGGATACACTATAAGAAATAATAAATCAACATTTAATTTTACAACATTATATTATTAATATATCTTAACGCTATAGTATTAATTTGGGCATTTAAGACATTATATTCACAAATAATCTCAGCGTCATTTTGTGTACAGAAACCTACTAGTTTGTACACTGTCAATTATTTCAATATGATTGATGATACAACGAATGCATTACCTGAGAAACTGCGAGAAACTTTACATTAGGCATGGATGCAAAATGGAGCTGTTAACGAAATAGTGGACAATAATGCCATTCATATTAGTTAACGTTTTATAAGGTAATTTCCACTTTTTAAAACAGAAATCTTGCATTTTTTAAACAACAAGTCCTTCTCACTAGCGAAATTTTAATCGCATATAAAATAAATACTATACAAGTCTTCAAATTTGATCTAATGTTCTTGATACCATGACGACTAAGAGCAATTTCAAAATTTGATTAGGCATTTAAATGTAGTCTTAAAATGCTGATATTTTGAGTCTTAAACTATAAGCATCAGTTTAAGTGTTTCCACTTTTTAATATTGCTACAGTACGGTCTATACTTATCTATGAGAACAGACTGCATTTTTAATCTACGTCGATGAATACTCCAGTAGAAATGTTAGATCTATCGATAGATCGAATCAGTTAGTGTGCCTCAGGTTGCTAGTAGCAGAAGATGCTATGTTCTAATATCCCAGGTAAAGAGAACATGTTGATCGAAAATACCAATTTGGCATCACTCAAACTTGTCGAACAGACATGGCCCTGTTGAAACGTACATATCTATAATTTTATGTGAACACCAAATTTCATTATCCTCAGGACGTCCTGCATCTATTAATAACGCCTACAGCATGAAGGACGGTTATAAATTACTGTGTGGGTATAAAATACACATGTCAGTCAAACGTAATTGATCAACATGTGATAGGAGATCTGCGTAAACTTTTAGATAACATCTACAATCCTTTCAATGATTAATGCTAAGTAACTCAATAATTAACAAAAGTGATTTTATTTACAATTGGCAGAATTAGTATATTTACCTATTCTTGAGCAATTTTAGTTCATCATTTTCTCCGATCGATGTTTTATATTTTTATATTTATTACCGACATTTGCACACGTTTTTCTAAAATATTACATGCACCTTATTAAAAATCACCATTGATTAGAAGAGTTTTTTTATTATCTATGAAGTTTATTTTGTCTATCATGCCGGTTCCCTTCCAGTAAATATCGTGATCTACTTAAGTTCAGAGCACTGGAATTGTGGATAGTTTTCAGTCCATATTAGCAAAATTTATGCTTTTTTGTTCGTCTAAACTGAGGTTTTTGCCATCATCTCTACTTCTCCGTAGTCAAGGGTTTGTAGCTTCCCTTCTTTTAAAAACCCGAGAATGATAATAGATTTTTCACAATTCTATAGAATTAAAAACCCGTATTCACTTGAAAAGTCATATATGTTGGAAATAAACTAATTTGCCAAATCTCTAATATATGCATAAGATTTTCAGATTTTCTTAAATGTTTTACCTGCCCAACCCACGAATTTGGGAGATATGCTGCAAGTTCTATTTGACGCATAATAGTAACGCTTTTGCTATCCATATCTACTAAAGAAAATTCTTACAATGTGAACTTTCTATTGATACACAACTAATAAATAAATTAATCAGCAATCTTACTGCCTCTTTATTTAATAATTGTACGTGGTTTGAGTCAAGGGTAAACAAGGTAACAACGAAGTTGATAGTCTATTTTTTGAGTAACATTTACATATTTGAAGCATCCTTGTTCTTGCAAAAATTTGAATTATGCTTATTTCTCTAACATTGAGTCTGTCAACTTCACCTTTTTGTTTGCTGGCTATGGTGTCCAAAGTCAACGATTCTACAATTTGTCCGTTTATTAGACTAAGTGCCATTTTTTACTTTGTTCAGTTGTAATGCTTCAGGAGAAATATTCAAGAAAGTTTTTTACTGAATTTCGTTACAAGTCAATTGGCATTGCAAACGCGAAAAGAAACAGCTTCTTCATTTAATTACTAAAGGCAAAATGCACGTGTCACTCTTTTCATATCCAAGTATGTAATAGCTACCTCTCTCTCTCACGCAACATTGAAATTACAAATATAAATGAAATCTGGAAAATTATGCTTCAAAAGACCATGTAGATCAAGCAAGTAAATATTTAACCAAAAGTGAAAACCTCAGGATTTAAATAGTTTAATTTACGCCGTGGAATAGTGAAATGCAACATAATAAATTCGGCGTGTGGTGGATCTACAGCATTTAATTATATATGCCATATTTTGATCAAACTATGAGTAAACAGATGTCGAGATGATCAACATTCACAAAATAAAGGAGCAACATATAGTGAAGCAAGTAGATCATATTTCAGAAAGAATTAATTAACATTAGATTTTGACGATTTTGTAAGAATCTTCATAATAATTGAAGTTTCAATATAATAGAAACATAACAATATGAGACAACATTTTGTTTGAATTAATATGAGAAAGAACATTTAAAAATATTTCTTTTCAATGTAAATGTGATCTATTACAAATGCGTTAAGAAAATCCTTGATATTGTAAATAATAAAGAAATTAAAATTGCTTGACATAGGCATGATAAGTAACTAGGAATCCTGGGAATTTATAGGGACTAGAAGAACAAAAATAAAATAACATAAGATTTAAAATTTGTGCATATAATTTTCGCAATTGATCAAAATTTTGACCAACAGGAAAAACTGCACCTTAGCTTACTTTTTGCGAGTTACACCTTTAAAGAAAATTATTACACAAGCAATCAATATTGTCAAAATTCTAATTGATAAAGAAAAACAACATTTAAATGTGATGTTGCCAATATTCCTCCGATTCAATTATAAGACAAAAGTGAATTTCAATATTAATTGGCAAGTTCAAGTGTTCCTTAAAACACGTTTGCAAGCTAGAAATATTACCAATCCCATTATATCTATCCAGTTGCCCAACACAGAAAAACTCGCGTCGGGCACGCGTAACGAAGCATTTCGGCTTTCTAAGTTTATTGTCAAAGCACGACAGTAAACTTATTAACGAATAACTAAATAAAAATCATATTTGACGAAAGAAATATTTGACGTGCAGCTTTCCATTAGTATTGCAAACATTGTACTTAACTGGAAATGTCGCCTGCACTATTACTATGCAGTCACCAGCAAGCTTTGATTGCAGACTTTGTCACATGCATAAAGGTGTAAAGTTAAAATCTCATTTATTGACTATGGGCTAATGCCAGTTCTATTAATCAAGTTTTCGATCGTAAGAAAAACTTCAATACCATTGTATCTAACCAATCACAAAACATCAATGTTGACTAATTACCTTTTCCTTGTTGAGCGCCACAATGTATTTGCATCTACTGCCCACCTGATCATTCCCCATATTTCGGCTTCCTCTTTTAGAAGTCTTTTTCAATGGAAACACATCACACAAACAATTTGATAATCAATATGTCAAGTAAACAGATTATTTTAAACTTTCTTATCGTTTATTGTTGGATCTCTTAAGCATAGCTGTCTTTTCTCTAGGTAAGTGTATGTCAAATTTGTGTGTGTCTGTATGTATCCACTCAAAGAAAGGAAATTATTGTCATTTATAAATGATATAAGTTGGTAGTGAAAATAATTTACCAGAAAAACGGTTTAAAAATGTTCGCTGACCGGCTTTATAAATAGTCTTTGTATGGGATACGCTGATGCTTTATTAAGAACTCAAGATATTTGAAAATTTACGAGCCAGGCTATATTCCAAAAAAAAACCAAAAGGTATGACGAAAGCGCATTAACTCCACTAATAACTTTTTTAAACTATTTAATTTTCTGTCATTTTCAGAGTGATATAAATATGATATGCTATACAATTGTATTTCTAAACTTCCCCATTTAAAGCATTCATTTGTTTTCACAAAAAAAAGATCACTTAAACACAAAGAGCATAAGCGATTTTGCACAAATACACTAACTTTGCAAGAAAACAAACGCACCTTCGTTTGGAATTTGAAATTAAATAGATTTCATATTGCGCTTTCCATGCGCAAATGGAGAAAAGGCAAGGAATAAACAGTTCTCCTTGCGCAGGGAAAGAGTATTATGAAAATGACATAAATATTATGCATTGGCGAAGCGTTTTAGCGAACCACTCGACGATATGATAGGCTGTGCACGGATTACATCTATGCTAGCCTCAATTGTGCTTGCGGCACTACAATTGAACGAACATTGGTTTCGCGGGTGGTAATAACCATTATTATAATCAAGGCTGCGGTCTTGATATAAACATCTGACCCATTAAATACTTACATATGTCAGTATAAACTAAGAATTGTATAGTGTAGGAAAGGCAATTCATCCAGTAGACCGGTTTCGTTCTTATTGGGAACTCATCATGTACTGGCCAGAATTTGCCGCGGACAGGACTCGAACCTGGGCACGTCTGGTTCGGAATCTGGTGCTCTAACCACTGAGCCATCCTGCCGCACAAATGCGCTGCTACTCGAAACTCGAAATTGGTTCATAGATATCCTCATTTAAATGTGTAATTTTGCGTATTTTACAAGATGTTTTCAGTGAGCCGAGAGCAGATTGTGGCTAACACAACTAGGAAATTCCTCAATTTAGTTAATCTAGTGGAAAACAAAGTCATAAATTCTGTTGGTACGCCGCTAATTATGAAATTTCAATATATAGCACATATTAATAAAATTTTGATTTATTAATTCTTCAATGAAATTATACAACTGTGTATGAATTTTGTCTACATCATCTCATAGATGACGCTAATACACCGATACCAAGATCCGTATTCTGTTATCATCATCATTTTACCAATTTCTTTCGAGTCGGAGACTTGCACATATCCCCAATGCCATCCTGCCACAAACACTTCGTTGTACTTTCATTTACATAAAATCTTATGATTTGGTTAAAATTTTCTTCAGGTAGAAGTAATCTTTATATGAATGCTTTAAAGACACTCAGTTTTCCGGCTTCGAATCATCCTGTTGCACGTGAGTTTTGAACACACAACGATATGGAGATCCTATAGATCATCAAATGGAGATAACTGGTTAATTAGTTTTAACATATAATCCGAAAAGAAACTATCCGTAAAAACAAGTATATCCTCATTTTCACCGAAATGTTATAAAATTCTATATAAAAATATAGAATATTCATTATTTATTTTCCGATTTCCTATGTATATTTAAATTTACCTTTATACACAAAAAGCTATATATGGCATACGCATCATTTAGATAGGCTTTCCAGTTATTTGTCCTTCGTTAGCTATAGTCACCTTCGCCGTTATTGAGAATTAAAAATTTAGGATTTGTATTAGATAAATGTAAATAATCTCCTATGCGATGAAATTTACGCATTGAATTTATATTCTTTTTTATGCCAAATTACGTTTCTCATCCTACCAAATTTGGATAATATTAGATATCCTATTCAACTTAAATTTCCTTACAATCCAGCCTAGCTGTCGTCAAATGAAAGGCATCAAGCAATTTTAAAACGACATTTAAGTAAAGTTGACTACAGGCATATTTTCTAGAGGAAAGGGTGAATAGAAGTAGTTTTATTTCTCAATTTTAGTGAACTTTACTACTGCAGGTTTACACATTCATGTAGGAGATTTTTCTGAAGAATATTGCCACATTTTTCACCCAAATCTATGATGGGTAAAGGGCGTAATACCGGCTCCTAATGATGAGTCGCCAGCAAGCACAAAAAGAATGTGCCCAAGATTATACGTTCCGTTCACGCTATCTTGGTTTTATCCTTGAGGTCATATTTGAACTAATGTGTTACTATATGCGCAACACCTATTACATAATTGCATATGTAATAGTTCTACGTCACAAACAAAATCTAACTTTAATATATATTTTGGAATAAAAATAAATTTGTGCGTGATAACAAAAGCAATTCGGTCAATGGAATAAGCAGCATAAACTATTGCCTCCTTCGTTGTCGTCTTCTTAATGAAGTTATTCCCTAACAAATACAGGACAACCCTTCAGAATTAACAACTATCAGACATGCTATGAGTAAAACAAATGTATGGTTAATTGCCGTCCGTAGTTTTCGGATTAAATTTGATTTCGTAGGGAATGCTTATGCTTTCTAAGTTATATGTCATCTTTCTAGTTGCAGGCATTAAACTCCGCGTGCTCTAATGTGACGATATGCTAGCAATGTATACCAAGAGAGCAGGAAATTTATTATTAAAAGTGTAAACGTGCAAATAAATTTATGTGAAATGTCTATAACTAGCACATTTTTTAAAACTTAATCATTGCTTTTTAACTAGCTATTGAAAGTTTTCATCAACAATGTCTGACAAATCATACATGCGTTCATTCTCCCTCTCGGTTATATGTCTGGATTCTTTCGCCAATTTACTATAACGTCTACGTTGATAATATGCATACATGTTCACATATGTAAATATACATATGTTGCCAGATGGCGGCTGAACTAGCTACAGTTGTTAAATTATATTTATATCACTATTGTTGCCCACTTTTACCCTGTTTTTTCCGTCCCAAAATAATAAATAAGGTGTTTGCATATAAAATTCAATATTTCAATCATTTTCATAAAATTTTCATAATTCTGTCAATTTTTTTCAAAATGTATTCAACAAATACAAGAAAAATATGCACCTACAGTTTTTAAACACAAGGATTATAATAAGTTCAACTTCAAATTGACCGCATCCACGTACAATTGTAAGTAATTTAATAAATTGATCAAACTAAATAGACCATTCTCGAAAAATTACGTAATTAACAAAATAAAGTCGTATATATCATAACATTGTGAACATAAATAAACTCAACTTCCACACTGAAAAAAAATTTATAAAAAATTCAAAATCAAAATGCCCCTAAGAAGGGTCTATAAAAGTGGAATTAAATAGAGACGTGCATATATATATATATATATATATATATATAATATATATATATATATATATATATATTTCGTGCGTCACATCCAGTTCAAGCTCAATGCTTGTACGTGCTTCTTCTGCTTATATATATATATATATATATATATATATATATATATATATATATATATATATATATATATGACAATTACTTGATAATTACCCAATAAGAAATAAACCGGTCTGCCACATGAATTTCAGTTAATTTCTTGAGCAATATGTAGTTTACACCAGCAACATTAATCATTTATAGTTAGGCCATTACGTTCAATTTAAGGGCACTTTCGAAGATGGCACGCTGTCTGTGTTAGCAGGACAGAAATGAAATGGCTAGTTGGAAATTTCGGCATAATGTAATACGGTATATGATCCATCTGAAGGAAAGACCTTACAAAACTTAATAAATTTTTAAATGAAACTAATTTACTTTTAATTCTTGGCCTAGGTATCGTAGTGAATTGGTTGCAATTTGCTGACAAAAAAGGTGCGCGGGTTCGAAATTCGGTCGCGGAAATCAAGGCAAGTACTCGATTTGTATCTAAGTGTCACGTCATTAAGCAATAAATCTACATTTGAAGTGATTTATCGATTTTCTATTGCTTAAGTCTGCATGTAGAACACTGAAAATTTTTGACAAATATATAACTTAGCTTTTTTCTTTTGTTTTAAATTATTAATTAATCTGTGCTGAATCGCTCGTAATGTATTTGCGTCATCCTACTCATACAGTCCGTTCTCGGATAACTTTCGATTATAAATTGCTTCATTACGTGACCAATTTATAACTCATTGACAAATAAATATAGGCATTAGAGAAAACAATCACGACAAAAGGTCAATATTCATGTGTTACTTTGCTTTAATATAATGATGACGATAAAAATTCATTTTGAACAATGCTTTTTTTAACAATTTAACCATTCAAAAATTTTACTATTGGTAATTATTTTTCTAATATTTAATTTTTTTTGCAATTAGTTAGAATTTGAATTTCTTTAGTCGCAATTACGCGCAATTAAATTAAATTAATTGTTTAACTCATTCAATTTTTCAGTCTCGTTGAAGTCATACTTCAGGTGAGGAGTTTTTTTAATTAAGAAGACGGGTTCGTTTTAATAAATCAAGTATACAGTGTCAGATGTTTAAGTCTGTCAACTTCAATCCGAAAACTGTTATTACCGCGCACGCATTCCGTGCGTAGTTTCACGTGTTGGGGCATTGACGCTGATAATGAAAGGTCTAAACGCGTCATAACGTGTGACTGATGGTAATATTGCGACGCTGTGCGACCAGTTATATACAACGCGATTTGTGTTTATTTCAAGCTCGCATACATGATGAAAATAAATGTGTCAGTATAATGTTTATAAGATGTGTGAGCTCTTTCAATTTTTTTCTGACATCTTAAGATTTTATTATCGTCCCCAATAACGGCTGTTGTTCATGCGTCCGAGAATAACTCCATCGGTACGCAGTGTATTGTGCTCTTAGATTATCCGATTGTGCTTAAACTAAAACTTACCAGATTGGCGAACAATAAAGTCTAATAATCGCGATAAGCAAAAGCTATTTTAAAGAAACACAATCCGATTATTTAAAGCGAAATTTAAGCTATAAGAGGCATGGAGAGATAAAATAATGTGCTAAAGTAATCTGAATGAAGAAATGAATCTCCTATGAAAGAATACATTTATTAAAATACATGAATATAAAACACATTTGAAATCGCCGTCATTTGCGTTCACGTGTTGTCGCACTACTCAATTATTCGAAAAATATAGAAAACAGTTAGAAAGGCTATTTTCATTTCGCCAGAACTCAATTTGACTGAAATAACCGCTATTTTAAGTTCCTAAACGGTAAATGGTCTTTATGCACAAATCTGCAAATTCACTGGGCCATTCATTCAAATATTTCTATAATATTTTCGTTATAAACTAATTTTAATCAAACATATTTCAATTTGAAAAACTAAGAATAATAGAACGAAATAATTTCATTTTTGCTTGCTTAAACCCACTTACGAAATCTTTTTCGCAAATTAATTTTAGCCTCGTGAATTTGGCGTGTAGGAATAATTTATGAATCGGCCATATAAGTTTTTCTTCAAGAATGCCAAGGTTAGCTCTAAATTCGACAAATAAAAATGGATAAAATGGAGTGAGCAATTAACAAATCTACTAAAATCAAACTATTTTTAAAAAAATGGCTTTGCAAGTTTCAATTTAAATTAAATTAGAATATTTCAAATTTTGAAGTTCATTTTTTCAAATATTAATTTGTCTTCTACAACAAGCATATTTTAACCAAGGTTGTGATCTTAATGTAAACTCCCGACACATTATGTACACAAATATGTCAGTATAAACTAAGTATTATACAATGTTGATAAGACACTTCACTCAGTAGATCGGTTTAATTCTTAATGAGAACTCATCACTTACTGTCCAAAATTTGCCGCGGACAGGACTCGAACCTGGGCACGTCTGCTTCAGAATCCGTTGCTCTAACCACTGAGCCACCCCGCAGCACACTACATTACACACAATTTTCAGTTATATACTAATTAACGTTTCTTAGTAAGCGTTTCCTTTTTATTTGGAGCTTATAGGCATCCCTTTAGACCTCAAGTTCCAAGTAACCATCCCTAATCTGTCATAATAGATCAGACAGAGAGCTGCATGGCGAAGTGGTATTGGAATGAGAATTTATATAAATTAACGAATATTGGTTGCGCGGACGGTGATAACAATTACTTTAATCAAGTTTGCTATCTTGATATAAACACCTGACCCACTATGTGCATACATTTGTCAGTATAAACGGGGCATTGGATGGTGTAGAAAAAGCAATTCATCCAGTAGACCGGTTTCGTTCTTATTGGGAACTTGTCATGACAGCTATGTCAAATGAGCTTGAGTCACTAAAGCTTTTCATATATATTACTATTTTCAGTTTTAGCATGAATTTTATGAAAAATGTTTTAAACACTTTACCGTATTTTCGTTTTCTGACTCAATAGAGCTACTTATAACGTTGACAACGAATAATTGGTCTACTTCACAATTTAGGAACCGATAAGTCATCATTAATTGTGCAGGTTGTGATGATAATTTAAAAAAAATAGTTTTCGAAATTCCGATTTCATCTAAAAAGTCTCAAAATATAACAAAATGATGGTGGTAAAAATTATTTGATTCAATTTTGCGAGCTTGAAGCAAACACCGATCACATTTTATTTAACCAGTAGTCGAAAAACATAGCGAAACTACCGTCAATCACATTTGCTGACGCATTTCGACCTTCAATAACCAATTTCAGAACAATTAAATATTTTCATATGTCAGTATAAACTAAGAATTATATAGTGTTGAAAGGGCAATTCATCCAAGAGACCGGTTTCGTCCTTATTCTGAACTCATCATGTACCGGCCAGAATTTGCCGTGGACAGACGTGCCCAGATTCGAGCCTTGTCTGCGGCCATTTCTGGCCGGTACATGATGAGTTCCCAATAAGGACGAACCGTCTACTGGATGAATTGCCTTTCTACGCTAGACAATTCTTAGTTTATATTGACCTATATAAGTAATTAATAGGCCAGGTGCTTATAAAAAGACCGCAACCTTGATTATAATAATGTTATCACCGCCCGCACATCCAATGTTCGTTTAATGTTAAAGCAAATTGTTAATCTGACTAGGGAGGATAAAATTGTAATTCCTATATAGATTATGAAAAGCCAAGTATGCGGCTTACACCTCTAGCAGTCTCGAACCCATTGTACTTGACTGGATGTATAGGCTGCACAAATTCTATGCAGTTATAAGCGGAACATTTTCCGCCTTACCAATCGAACTGAATTAAATTAGGCACCATTCATTTGATTCCGGCTTTGAGAAACTCCAGTTTCTTAACAGACGCCAACTAGAAAAACAAGTTCTTCTTCAACCTTAGTAGCATTAATTACGTAAAACGACTACTTTGGTTAAATTTATGTCAGCTTAATCTTAAATATATTCTGATGCGATTCTGGTCCAAAATTCACTAATTACCATCGATAACTATTTCTTTATTTGACTTATGTTACGGCGTTCATTAAATGGAATTGGATAGCCTGCTGCCTGGTTTAAATCATACGTACAACTGTGGACATAGTTGGTCTAATAAAGCTAATTGCTTCTAATTCTACTTGAAATTAGCATGCTCCTTAACATTTCATAAATTTAGCAAAAATATAGACGAACGCGGTGAGGTCAGTTATTAACGCTACACAAAATCTATAATGTAATCTATCAAAGCTGTAATTCGTACAATGCTCTGTGAGTAAGCTTATCATTGACTTACGTTAAAAAATAACCTCAGTCTCGCAAACGCAAACTTTATTTAGCAGAGAAGAGACTGTTTCATAACTTTGTAATTTGGTTAATACTGCTTTCCCTTATTTAGCCCACATTATAATGCCGTAAAATCTTATTGTACAGTGTATGATTTTCGGAATAAGTAGATTCTCTTATTGCGCAAGCATTGACCATTTTTGAAAAAAATTTTATTTACATATTTGAAATGTCCTTCTTTCGAAATCTGTCATTATTAAAGGTACACAAAGTTTAAAGTTTATTGTATAATTATCACAAGTGAACCTCGTCATAACATCAGCAGTTAGCAGGTGATACTTAAGTATAAGCTGTGTAATGCATTTGGCGCTATTTTGACACTGTTCGTATGATTTATTGAACCGTAGGTTGGAGAGATGTGTTCCTTTCATATTGTCAGCTCACTATATAATATATACACCAAGTCTGTAAAGTGTAGCAACTTTATTCTTTTCAAAATGCCAAACCAATATATGATACCAACACAATGGTTTTCAAAACACCGTGTCAGTGTTAGATATCGAAACAAAGGATTTCCAGATGGGTTAAATTTCTTCAATATTTACAGTTCTAACAAAATCTGAAAATGGGTTACTCCAACAAAACAATTTACAGTAGATTATACTCTTTGTTTATGCTGAATGGCATGTACGTCTTTTCCTATTTGAACCAATTTCTTACTAGATACGCAAGACCTAACAACAGAAGTACATAAATATTAATTCTCCGAAAAATTATATATATGTAAATATTTAGGTTTGTAATCTTCGAAGATTTACCTGTTGGGTCTACATTATACCATACACGATTATGAATTATTATTTAAATACTTTTCATAAGTAATTGATCATAGGAATAAGATTAATTATAAATGCAATGGAGTTTAACGAGTTACTCATAATGTTTTACAAAACAATTTAAACAATCATTCGTTTAAAGTTCTGGCACGCATAATTTTTAACTGATATGCAATTTGTTTATGCTGTTTTTGGTATATTTTTGGTCCAACTTTAAATCAATTCTTTAAATCAAGTATGCGAAGTAAGTATGAAGTAAATATCAATCCAATTTTA
>JAQBSW010004203.1:0-20000 GCA_029291075.1 Eudiplozoon nipponicum
ATGACATCATTCAATTCAGTATATTACAGTTAAATACTGTTTGTTGCGAAGAACTAATATATATGCAAGTATGTATTAGGTTTTGCGAACCTAGTAACAAATTAGTTCAGTTGTGACCAGAAGGATAAACCAAAGGCAGCATGAACGGAAAGTATAATCTCATGCACATTCGTTTCGTGCTTACTGGCGACTCATCAGTAGGAGCCGGTATTACGCCCTTTAACCACTATATATTCGGTAGAAGAATGTGGAATAATAGGACGGTACAATCTCCCAGACGAATGTATAAACCTGTAATAGTGAAGCTAACATAATTCTGAAGTCAACCAATAGACTTCGGTGCTAACTTCAGCTATATAATATATATATCCATCAGGTTGGTATCATGTACCGACTCGGAAACCATAGTGTTAGTATCCGGTACTCATCGATTTCAAAAATGGTATCAGTTACTAACACAATGGCCATAGTGTTAGTATCCTTTACAGACTCGGTATATATATTATATAGTGTGAGTTAGCATTGAAGTCGTATTGTCGTTGACTTCAGATTATGTTAGCTTCACTATTACAGGTTTACACATTCGTCTAGGAGATTGTACCGTCCTATTATTCCACATTCTTCTACCGAATATATAGTGGTTAAAGGGCGTAATACCGGCTCCTACTGATGAGTCGCCAGTAAGCACGAAACGAATGTGCATGAGATTATACTTTCCGTTCATGCTGCCTTTGGTTTATCCTTCTGGTCACAACTGAACTAATTTGTTACTAGGTTCGCAAAACCTAATACATACTTGCATATATATTAGTTCTTCGCAACAAACAGTATTTAATTATATTTAAATTAATCATCGTACCTTCCAACAGTCCCACAAACTCATCATTAACAATAGCTAAGTAAATAGAAGAATTTCAAATCACTTCATAATTATGATTAAATCTTCATCAGCCTCCACATTTGCATTCACAACGGCGTTGTCATTCGTAATAATATCCTTCGTGACACCAATTTTTACAATCATCGTGTACAAATACTTTTTGACAATAATCCTACTCACCAACATGGTGAATTTATTCTTTGCTTTGTACTTAACAGCAGAGGCCTTTGTAACATCATTATTATCACCTCTATCTAAATGAGTAGATTCATTAACATTGAAACTATAAATTCTTCTGTGAATAAAAACCTAAATGATCACCTTTACCTTTATCATAACTTCCACGACTATCGTTTGCGAACTATTCATTCATAATTATTAATTTTACTAGAACTGCAATCACCGTCAATAATAATAGTTAAATGAAGAATTTTCATTTTATTTGTTTTAGTCCTAGTCACATTTGTAACGGCTCATCATAAATATCATATTAAAATCACATACTACCAACAACAAAAACATCAGAAATATTTTCAGCATCACCAATCGCACTTCAATCATTCTATTTGTCAATGTATCGCCTCCAACACGATTAGTAACTTATTAACAATCTTCATTAACATCAGTTTTATCATTATTATATTCATGGTAATTATTAACATTGTACCACTGGTCGATATAAGCCGGTCGATGTAGTTACATATATATGTGTCCACCTGTATTCATTGGCATGCATGAATTGTGTCCTTTTAATTTATGAATTTATTCTCTTCATGCCAGTTTGTTGTTCGTTAAGATATTTGGGAAACTTCAACTGTGCACAAATGGTCTGTGCAAGACATAATAATGCAAAGCAAGGTGAATTGAACATGCGGGGAAAGTTTGGCAAGCCTGTCTTGAACATTATTGCGCGTATCATGTCGGGCATATTTCTTCAACTTCATTGATTCTACGAGGTGTTTATGACCCTCTTATTCGTCTTCCTATGTCGACTTTGTAGTCAGTCTGGTAATACAAAGAGAGAGAGAGAGCGAGACGTGAATAAGTGAAAACAACTGCTAGCAAAAATTAAGTAGGCAAACTACTTTGTATTTTAGTTTTGCTGAAAAGTTTGTCAAATGATAATTCGTCCGTAACTTGTAGTAAAAGGTAATCATGCAGTTTGTTATTTGGTTACTAAGTTAGGAAGTTAACCAGTTAGCTAGACATTTACACATTTGCCACTAAGTGATTAGTAAGTCAAGTAGTAAGGTATGAGTCCCTCAGGTGATCATATCTTAATAAAGTCATGCAGATATTAAAGTAAGAAGTAAGATGAGTATGTAGAAAGATATTGATTAATGTAACTGGTATATTAGTTGCCAAGTCATGCATTTAGTTACGTTAGTTTTGGCTATTCGTTGGTTGGTCAGCTAAACAATTATTGATTGCGAGGCTGGTGATAACATTTTGTTAGAATCAAGTTTGCGAACGCGAAATAACAACCAATCCCATTGTATTTAAAAACGAGAACAACGTAGCAAATGTACCGTCAATGCGAATGTGTGACTCACAGTACTTCTGCTATGTAATTCTTGTTAAATATATTGTGATTACTGTCCATTTCAATCTGCCAAAGTTGATTTAAAAAGTTGTTCAGTTAGTTAGTTAGTTAGTTAGTTAGTTAGTTAGTTAGTTAGTTAGTTAGTTAGTTAGTTAGTAAGTTAGTTAGTTAGTTAGTTAGTTAGTTAGTTAGTTAGTTAGTTAGTTAGTTAGTTAGTTAGTTAGTTAGTTAGTTAGTTAGTTAGTTAGTTAGTTAGTTAGTTAGTTAGTTAGTTAGTTAGTTGGTTATTTAGTTAGTTAGTTAGTTGGTTAGTTAGTTAGTTAGTTAGTTAGTTAGTTAGTTAGTTAGTTAGTTAGTTAGTTAGTTAGTTAGTTAGTTAGTTAGTTAGTTAGTTAGTTAGTTAGTTAGTTAGTTAGTTAGTTAGTTAGTTAGTTAGTTAGTTAGTTAGTTAGTTAGTTAGTTAGTTAGTTAGTTAGTTAGTTAGTTAGTTAGTTAGTTAGTTAGTTAGTTAGTTAGTTAGTTAGTTAGTTAGTTAGTTAGTTAGTTAGTTAGTTAGTTAGTTAGTTAGTTAGTTAGTTAGTTAGTTAGTTAGTTAGTTAGTTAGTTAGTTAGTTAGTTAGTTAGTTAGTTAGTTAGTTAGTTAGTTAGTTAGTTAGTTAGTTAGTTAGTTAGTTAGTTAGTTAGTTAGTTAGTTAGTTAGTTAGTTAGTTAGTTAGTTAGTTAGTTAGTTAGTTAGTTAGTTAGTTAGTTAGTTAGTTAGTTAGTTAGTTAGTTAGTTAGTTAGTTAGTTAGTTAGTTAGTTAGTTAGTTAGTTAGTTAGTTAGTTAGTTAGTTAGTTAGTTAGTTAGTTAGTTAGTTAGTTAGTTAGTTAGTTAGTTAGTTAGTTAGTTAGTTAGTTAGTTAGTTAGTTAGTTAGTTAGTTAGTTAGTTAGTTAGTTAGTTAGTTGGTTAGTTAGTTAGTTAGTTAGTTAGTTAGTTAGTTAGTTAGTTAGTTAGTTAGTTAGTTAGTTAGTTAGTTAGTTAGTTAGTTAGTTAGTTAGTTAGTTAGTTAGTTAGTTAGTTAGTTAGTTAGTTAGTTAGTTAGTTAGTTAGTTAGTTAGTTAGTTAGTTAGTTAGTTAGTTAGTTAGTTAGTTAGTTAGTTAGTTAGTTAGTTAGTTAGTTAGTTAGTTAGTTAGTTAGTTAGTTAGTTAGTTAGTTAGTTAGTTAGTTAGTTAGTTAGTTAGTTAGTTAGTTAGTTAGTTAGTTAAATACTGTTTGTTGCGAAGAACTAATATATATGCAAGTATGTATTAGTTAAACCATACACTCTGGCCTTCATCGATATCAGTTATCACATATCGCGGTAAGCATGACATCATTCAATTCAATATATTACAGTTAAATACTGTTTGTTGCGAAGAACTAATATATATGCAAGTATGTATTAGGTTTTGCGAAACTAGTAACAAATTAGTTCAGTTGTGACCAGAAGGATAAACCAAAGGCAGCATGAACGGAAAGTATAATCTCATGTACATTCGTTTCGTGCTTACTGGCGACTCATCAGTAGGAGCCGGTATTACGCCCTTTAACCACTATACCGGCTCCTACTGAAGAATGACGCCAGTAAGCACGAAACGAATGTGCATGAGATTATACTTTCCGTTCATGCTGCCTTTGGTTTATCCTTCTGGTCACAACTGAACTAATTTTTTACTAGGTTCGCAAAATTAGTTAGTTAGTTAGTTAGTTAGTTAGTTAGTTAGTTAATTTATTAGATAGTTAGTCACTTATTTATTTGGATATTTAATTTTTCTCCCTAGGTTTTTTAAAATTATATCGTTATTATTTATATATACATCTTCAATTTACGTTGCTTTTTACTTGTCGAAGAATGTATCAAAGCGTTTTGCAAAATCTCATAGTCTAATGTTATGTAGGAAAGCTTTTTGTCACGTGCCTGAAAATGCATTTTAGCAAATGTAGCAGGGATTTTGTGCATTCTGAGAAGATTCTTATTTTTCATTATAAACACACTTTTTAATCTTTGTCCCATATATCAATACGCCAAACTTCAACAACATTTTAACAATAATTGTTTGCGCGGGTGGTGGTAACAATATCTTTAAATCAAGTTTGCGAGCTTGAAGTAAACACCAATCCCATTGTATTTAACCAGTCGTCGAACAACATAACAAAACTACCGCCAGCCGCAACGCACTGACGCGTTTCGACCTTCCTTGATCATCATCAGAGTACGACGGCAAACTGACTATCGAGGATCAAACCGCATTGAATATACATGGAAATCAAATTTAGATATGCGGCTCTCACCTCCAGCAGTCTCGCATACATTGAACGTCGTACTCTGATGATGATCAATGAAGGTCGAAAGCGTCAGTGCGTTGGACTGGCAGTAGTTTTGTTATGTTGTTCATGACTGGTTAAATACAATGGGATTGATGTTTACTTCAAGCTCGCAAACTTGATTTAAAAATTGTTACCACCACCGCGCAATCAATTATTGTTAAATTGTATTGCCTATATATGTATATGTGGCGAAAGCTGCAAACAGTTAATGTTCGTGACTGCATAGAAATTGTGCAGCCGACATTTCCAGTCAAGTTCAATGTATGCGAGACTGCTAGAGGTGAGAGCCGCATATCTAAATTTGATTTCCATGTATATTCAATGCGGTTTGATCCTCGATAGTCAGTTTGCCGTCGTACTCTGATGATGATCATGGAAGGTCGAAACGCGTCAGTGCGTTGCGGCTGGCGGTAGTTTTGTTATGTTGTTCGACGACTGGTTAAATACAATGGGATTGGTGTTTACTTCAAGCTCGCAAACTTGATTTAAAGAATTTAACAACATTCATTAGGTTTAAATTTTCTTTCAATAATATTTAATCTATATTATATATTGTTTGTTGTGGAGGCATAACAAGTATGTAAACGTATATTAGACACTGCGTAGTAAGAAGGAAATTAATGCAAATAGGGCCAGAAAGATATACCAAAGTCAGCACAGAGAAAAGTCTAATTCTGATGTACAAATGTGTTTCTGCCACTGACTGACTTGTCAGTAGAAGGAGTCAACAATATATGGTCTATACCAACAAGATAATAGTTCAGGTAACGTATGGCAGGTTGACAATGCAATATTCTATAAGCATGTACCAACACAATAGATTTAGAGATAGATTAAATTGCACCGAAATTGAGATTTAAAATTAATTAAAAACAAATTTTAAACAAGAAAATCCACACACCTTGGCCTCGACCAACATCATTTCTACATATTCCGTCGTAAAAACGATATTATTCAATTCAATATACTATGAGGTTAATATTTTCAAATCAAGTTCGCGATCTGAAGTAAACACCAATCCCATTGTCGTGTTAAGCCGTCGTGAAAATCCTAACAAACATACAGTCAGTCACACGTACTGACACTGTTTGAACTCTCGCATGACGACCAATACGAGTACGACGGCAAACTGACTAGGGTCGAGGATCAAGGCTGCATTGAATATATATGGAAATGAAGTCGAGGGTATGCCCGGCTTCACCTCCGTACGAAGTCTCGCCTTAAATTGAACTTTGACTGGAGGAGGATCAAATCCGCACTACATACATATATATATATATATATATATATATATATATATATATATATATATATATATATATATATGTACTATGTTGTCCTAGCGAATGTCTACGAACAATGAGGTTGGTACTTACTTCAAGCTCCCTAGCATGATTCAAAGAATTTGTTACCACCACCCGCGCAATCAATGATTGTTTAAATGTCATTATCTCATATAGCTAATTATTGTTTGTTTTCGGAGAACTTAAATTTAATTCAAACGTATATTAGCTATTAAGCTTAACAAGTAGCAGATTAGTTCTAAATAGTATCAGTAAGAGATATGCAAACTCAATACTAAATCTTAAGAAGAGTAATTTCAAGTTTCGTCTCTATTAGAGTTCCGCTAGAAGGAGCCAAAGTACTTCTGCCTTATGCTTACATAATATAATTGGTCAAGGAATGTGAGAAAGATGCTGGATGTAATCTCCCATCCGAATGTTTATTCAAACAGTCATGAAGCTAACTTCATATAAAGACGTCAACAATGCGAATTCAAAGCAAAGACGATCATTCCTAAAGAGGGGTCCTTTGCGGGATCGCTTTCGCTCTTAATTTCTAACAAATTGTCCAAGATGTGTCATCATTAGACAAATATCATACCAAGAATATATTAGGTGTTGCAAACCTAGTAACAAATTAGTTCAGTTGTGCGACTGTAGAAGGATGAACCAAAGGCAGCGTCTGAAGGGAAGAGTATAATTCTCATTCATCATTCGTTTCGTGCTTGCGATTAGCAAAACGATAATCAGCGACAATTCGTGAATTTACTTCAAGAATGCCAAATAAAGACGACAGCCAAATAGTTGATGAATCGTATTAGCAATGTTACGCTATCCTTTGTTTTAGACAGGGAACGTAAGTTTAGTGAAATACTGTCATGATGCTTAAACTCTGTATCCCTTCCCCATGGTATGAAAGACACTGGGTGTTTTCCCGTTATAAAATGACAGACTTGGTGATATCCTAGTTGGCGTATAACTTAGGTCAAAAGCGCCGCCGAATAAGGATCAACTCCTGAAGAAGAGACTGATTCGAACAGCCATTCATTTGTGTGTATACCTGAAATGTGCAGATTAATGCTTGGATTCGGTTGTGTAGGAAATGCGATATTTCAACGCTAAGCTAAAATGCGTCCTGTTTCCAATCCTGTGCTGCGAAAATAATTTTTTACAAGTTCTTGATGAGTCGATCAATACAGAGAAAACTCTACCAGTAGATCGATATCGCATTTTCTGATTTTATGCACGCTATATAGTTTACATATGAGAAAAATCATGTACCATTATAGACTTATATATAGAGGGGAATAGAGCGCCGGAATAAGTGGAAATCAAATGCCCTGTTTATTACAAAACTATATATATCATATATGTATACATATATACCATATACATCATATATATATATATATATATATATATATATATATATATATAGTCGCACAAACAGGCATTTGATTTCAATTTATTCCACTCATTCCCCACGCCCAAATTCCCGCAATTTGCATACAATACTTTGGTTGATTCCAACTTGCCATCTACTAGCTGTCATTATTATCCAGTTATTGCGCTATTTGCGGAATTTTATTAGAATTTTGTTTTCGGAAAGGATTTAATGATATATGTATTGAATATTCCAACAATGCAAGCAGAAACATTTCAAGATATGAGATTTTATATATAGTTAAACGCTAAATATTGAGTTAACACGGAGGTTTACCGTCGATATTTATTTAGCAGACCATATTTTTAAATTAGTTATGCAAATACACGGAAAAAATTGCAGTATTTGGCCGACCTCACTTACAGCATGAGTTCTGTTGTTAAGCGTAGAACGTGTACGTCAAAGAATCGTAACTTGTAAAGCAATGCTAATGCTCATTTTGACAACTAATTACTGGAAGTATGCATGGCATATGTGCCGCGAAACAGTGACAAAGTGGACAATAGTTAATCGTTTTAGGCCACCGAAATCGCATTCAATTTTTTAAAATTTAAAACTGTTTTCAGTTGGCCTTTTAAGTTCGTGC
The DNA here is from genome assembly GCA_029291075.1 of Eudiplozoon nipponicum. Taxonomy (NCBI): domain Eukaryota; kingdom Metazoa; phylum Platyhelminthes; class Monogenea; order Mazocraeidea; family Diplozoidae; genus Eudiplozoon; species Eudiplozoon nipponicum. The sequence goes on from JAQBSW010004203.1 coordinate 8,087, forward strand.
TAGCACAAAGCAGTAGTTTCTTCTTGTCAAAATAATCGAACACATTCAGCTCGCCATAATAGAGAGAGAGAGCAGCCACTTCATTGATTTTAAATGGTAGAGATGTGTATCAATTCGGAGGCTGGAAAACATAACAAGTGGAATCACGGCATAGATAGAAATGAAACGTAGGCAGAAAATAATTTGAATAATTACTGAATGAACAAATATCTGATAGAAAGTAATAAGGCTTAATGACCGCCAACACATTTGACAATAGAAACAGTCGTAGGAACTCAAGGTTTAACAATGAAATAAACGTCGTAGGAACTCACGGTTTAACAATGAAATAAACGTCGTAGGAACTCACGATTTAACAATGAAATAAACGTCGTAGGAACTCACGGTTTAACAATGAAATAAACGTCGTAGGAACTCAAGGTTTAACAATGAAATAAACGTCGTAGGAACTCAAGGTTTAACAATGAAATAAACGTCGTAGGAACTCACGATTTAACAATGAAATAAACGTCGTAGGAACTCAGAGGCTTAACACTGAAACAAAATTATATATATATATATATGTGTATATATATGTGTGTGTGTGTGTGTGTGTGTGTGTGTGTACCGTCCTATTGTTCCACATTCTTCTACCAAATATATAGTGGTTAAATGGCGTAATACCGGCTCCTACAGATGAGTCGCCAGTAAGCACGAAACGAATGCGCATGAGATTATACCTTCCGTTCATGCTGCCTTTGGTTTTATCCTTCTGGTCACAACTGATCTAATTTGTTACTAGGTTCGCAACACCTTATACATACTCATCGGTTCATATACTCTGGAAAGCAAAATCAGATATGCGGCTCTCACTTCTAGTAGTCTTACATACATTATACGTGACTGGAGATGCCGGCTGCACAATATCTATGCAGTCACAAAAGTTAGCTGTTTGTAGCATTCGCCACACATATATATAGAGGACAATACAATTAAAAATTAATAGTTGGTTGCTCGGGCTGGTGGTAACAACTGACATTCTTTAAATCAAGTTTTGCGAGACTTGAAGTAAACACTAATCCCATTGTATTTTAATCACCGCGCTATCAATTATTGTTTTTGTATGTGTACGACTGGTTAAATACAATGGGATTGGTGTTTACTTATTCATCACATTTATAGGAGTCAAATGAGATGAAACAATGAAAGATGTTCAATGTTCGCATTGACCCATTGATCACAATCTGGAAGTTTTGTCTTGCCCCTCATGGCATTCCGTCAGTATATACTCTTCTCTTATTTTAAATGAGGAATACATCTTATTCTAACAATTAGACAGTAATTGCAGAGTGATTGATAGTTCAAACGAGATTTTTCTAAGAACTTTTTATGGAATCTTGAAAGGCAATAACATAGCTTCGTAAAGTGAATAGATATCTGTTATTCAAGCATATCTATAACTTAGCCTACAATGACTGGTTATTCTCCTATTTCGCCAAAATGTGACCCCGATAATACTCGCTGTTCATCCAAGTCATAACTAGTGCAACATAGACATAATTTTTATGTATTAGATATTGCGTAATGAAAATTAGTAGTTCACCTCAAGAAACGAAGCACTTAATACATTCAATTAGATATCTAATCCAAAATGCACATACATAAAATGGCTAAAATAAGTACGTGGCCTAGCGTGGGGAAAAATAACTGCAGGGAACTTATAGGACTAGCAGGGCATATCATAAAACGACACAAACAATGGCGAAATTAACAACACAGAGTAAAAATGAGACTACAACCAAGAAAATAGCAATAAAATAACATCGCAGAACATATAAGTACCAATCCAACTAAACGCATTAAAATTATGATAGTCTTCAAAACTTCATAATAAAAATTTCATAAACATTCAGACTATCTATCTATCTATCTATCTATCTATCTATCTATCTATCTATCTATCTATCTATCTATCTATCTATCTATCTATCTATCTATCTATCTATCTATCTATCTATCTATCTATTCATCCATCTTTCTTCTCCTTTTAATATTTTTTCCTCTCGTCCTTCTTTTTCTTACTTCCTACTTTCTTTCTTTCATTTAGTCAATCTACTTATATATCGGTCTATCTATCTATTTATCTACACATTAATCAATATTTATCTATCAATTTATTACTATAATCACGTTTACGATCGTGATATAAGCACCTGACCAATGGAGTAAATACATTAGTCAGTAAAAACTAAGAATTGCATAGTGTAGTAAAGGAAATTAATCCAGTAGACCAGTTTCGTCATTAATTGGAACTTACCACAAATGGGCCAGAATTTTCCGCGCGCAGGGATGGAACCTTAGCACGACATCTACGGAATCTGGTGCTCTAACTGCTGAGCTACCCTGCCCGTGTGTAGTGTGCGACAGGATGGCTCAGTGGTTAGAGCACCAGATTACGAAGCAGACGTGCCCAGGTTCGAGCCTTGTCCGCGGCAAATTCTGGCTAGTACGTGATGAGTTCCAATTAAGGACGAAACCCATCTACTGGATAAAATTCCTTTTTCTACACCCTTACAATTATTAGTTTATACTGACAAATTTATATACTTAATTGGTTAGGCGTATATATCAAGATCGAAAATTGATCATAAAAATTGTTATCACCGTCCGCGCAACCAATGTTCGTTTAATTATATCTATCTTCTAATCAATCTCTATACCTACATAAATTTTCCCTATTTGTCCACATTTACTAACGCCCTCTCTTCACATTATGTATATATATATATTTATATATATATATTTATTTACGTATGTATTTACTACGCACCTTCACTGAAGAATTCTGGCTACTGGCATCTGTGCGGATACTGCTCATTAGCCTTGGTGTGGCCGACTATCTAAGAGAAGAAAACTCCGAATACAAACCATACACATTAGGAAAGGGCGACCTACTTATCTTTTACAGTTCATATATAAACATGAACGAAAAATGGTTATATGGCAGTGAAACATTAGTCACTTTTCTTTAAATCAAGTTTGCGAGCTCGAAGTAAACACTGCATGCGACTGGCGTTAGTTTCGATATGTTGTCCGACAACCGGATAAATACAATGGGGTTGGTGTTTGCTTCAAGCTCGCAAACTTGATTTAAAGATTTGTTATCACCACCCGCGCAATCAATTATTGTTAAACTAGTCACTTTTGGTTTTTGTATTGCTCTGTATGATGAAGATGATTTACTAACGTTTTATATCTATATATATATATATATATATATATATATATATATATATATATATATATATATATATATATATAATTTCTGCTTTTTATTGAAAATATTTACCAAAAATACATCTATATTCATTCCCTAACGTCAGACAATCACACAATGGCTCTTTTATATTTTATTCTTAATTAGAATAAGTTCACATTCTACTAAGATATGAGTACAATGTGAATATTTTTATGATATTAAAAGACCTGACAATGGTAGAACAAATATTATCATTACTATTCCTAAAATAATGTTTTTGAACTTCATTTAAATTTGCTAAACAACACCTCGCAAATTGATTAATTCTACCATTAATAGATGTTCCTTGGTTCATCCTCTTCAGTCACAACTGAACTAATTTTATATATGTCTAAACACCTAATGTTACACCGCAGATATGCTTGGAATTTTGGTTGAATGAATGTAATAGGTCTGGTTATTTATCCGTATTATATTTATAAATGTATATATATATATATATATATATATATATATATATATATATATATTGATAGTTTCTAATTTCACCATTTTTTAAAATGTAAGAACAAAACAACGTACTCCATGGAATAACATTTATTAATAAATCTTATTTCTACCAGTATCTACAGCCATTGTTCTGGATTCGTTAGTATTTTCGTTCATCCAAGAGGAAATTGGTTACGACAAATGTACAGTGGGATTGGATGAACGAATATACTAACGAATCAACACATATTGTAGATATAGAAATAAAATTTATACAATTCTTATTCAGAGTACGTTGTTTTTTTCTTATATATATATATATATATATACATATAGTGGTGTATGTATATATAACCTGTTCCTAGCCTCCATTATTGTATTTAGCTTTCAATAAACTTACCTATCCACTTATCTTTAAATATTGTGTCTATAATCTATCTATATGCTGTATATATATTCATCAGTTGATCATCCACTATAAATATAAATGTCTAACTCTATACTTTTTCTAGCGGTATCTTTTTAAACTTATTTGAATATTAAAATGCCCAACTGTATATCTTTTTGTACGCTCATCACTTATTTTAAATTTATATCTAATTATTTATTGTAATGAATATTTTAAATCGACCTAAAAACTTATTCTTACTTTTATGCATTTAAGTATTTTTCCTCTGTTATTCCATCGATATATTTATGTATCCTTTTGTGTCTACCTGCTTGCCGATCTGTCCGTTCATCTACCTATACGTATTTAATTAACTACTGACTTATATCTTCATCTATCTACACTATCATGCATTTATCATTTCATCTGTTTTGCTATTTCTCTTTCTTTCTATAAATTTTTATATAACTATATATATATTATTACGAGGGTAGGAATAATGCAACATTACTAGTAAAGAACGCCAGTATTGCTACTTTTAACGACTTGTCAAATGAAATAGTGGATTAGATACTGTTTGTGGCAGAGAACTAATATATACGCAATTGTGCACCTAGTAAAAAATTAGTTCAAATATGACCAGAAGGATAAACCGAAGGCAGCACGAACGGAAAGTATAAGCTCGTGCACATTCTTTTCGTGCTTACTGGCGACTCATCAGTAGGAGCCGGTAATACGCCCTTGAGTGAGGAATGTGGGAAAATAGGACGGTACTTTGTATGAAGTTAGCTTCACTACTGCAGGTTTTCATATTCGTATAGAATTATTTAAATCATAGTTGAGAGCTTGAATTAAATAATTATTATTACAGCTCGCTCAAAAAGCATATTGGAGGTTTTGCTAGGGTTTTCTTATGTTGTTCGACGGGTGGTTGAATACAATTGGATTGGAGATTACTTAAAACTTGCAAACTTGATTTAACGAGTTTTTACCTCCATCCGTGCAATAAATGACAATTTAAACGTATTACCAATTGTAAATGTATCAAACGCTGCATAAAAATTATTTGCCAATGCCGCTTTTTGCGTACACGAGTTGTAGCTTTGCGCTAACAGTTTCACAAAGATCCAAATCATTTCAAATTTCATGTCCTTTTTGTGTTCGATCGGGCTGGGTGTGTATTCATCCCTTTCTTCCGAAGGCTTCAACATCGTTTATACAAAACCAATGGAAATGTTTGACAATTCCTCTCCACCCTACAACATTCTGCACACGAGATGAGATTATGTATACCGGGAATTTGAGATAGCTGCAATTATACTATAGTATGGATTGGTTTTCTAATTGCAAATATATATATATATATATGATTAGTTGAATGAGGGTCTTCGTGTGCTCTAGACATATGCATATATTGAGTTTAGTTACTAAGGCAAATTCCATGTTTAAAACCAATGGTGAATCAATAAAATAAAATAGAAATAGAACGGTTTCGGAACAAGCTTACCTCATTTGCTTAAATCTGCTATTGTGAATATTGTGTTTTGTAAAGTTGCCTGTGGATGGTGCTGGATAGTAGGCACCGAAACGTTGGCAGTAAAAAAAGATGTGATAGAACCGCATTTCCATTGGTTAGTATTAGTTCTTCTCAACAAACAGTATTTAACTGTTATATATTGAATTGATGATGTCATGCTTACCGCGAAATGGGATAACTGATATCGATCAAGGCCACAGTGTATGGATTTACTGGAGTAACAGTTGTTCAAAAATTGTTGTAATTCTCAATTTCTGTGAACTATAGCATAAATTGATATCCATCATGTTGGTACCAGGTTCCGACTCGGATACCATAGTGTTAGTACCATGTACCTTTTCGGGGCAATAATGTTGGTATCGGTTACTAACATAATAGCCATAGTGTTAGTATCCTTTACAGACTCGGTATATATATTATATAGTGTGAGTTAGCGTTGAAGTCGCATTGTCGAAGACGTTATATGATGTTAGCTTCTCTACTGTAGGTTTACACATTCGTCTTGGAGATTGTATCGTCCTATCATCCTACATTTCTCACCCAAATATATAGTGGTTAAATGGCGTAATACCGGCTCCTACTGATGAGTCGCCAGTAAGCACGAAACGAATGTACATGTGATTATACTTTCCGTTCATGCAGCCTTTGGTTTAACCTTCTGGTCACAACTGAACTAATTAGTTACTAGGTTCACAACACCTAATACATACTTGCATTTATATTAGTTCTACGCAACAAACAGTATTTAACTAGTATGAATGATGTTGAAGCCTACGGAACAAAGGGACGAACACAGGCCCAGCCTGATCGAAGACAGGAAAATTGGGATCAATCGGGCCTTTGTGAAACTGTTAGTGCAAAGCTACAACCCGCGTACGCAAAACGCGGCATTGGAAAATATGAAGCTGGCACTCCGCAATAAAATTTCAAAAAATTGTTGTAAGTTTGTAGATCCAATAAAGAATAACTACGCGAATGGTGTTTTAATATGGGAAACCATAAGGCGTAATTACCGCACCCCTACGCTTCTAAATTGCATTCAATATTTGGGTTTACATTCTTGATAGTTAAAACAATAATTGATTGCGCGGGTGGTGGTAAAAATTCTTTAAATCAAGTTTGCGAGCTTGAAGTAAACACCAATCCCATTGTTTTTAACCAGTCGTTGCGGCTGGAGGTAGTTTTGTTATGTTGTTCGACGACTGGTTAAAAACAATGGGATTGGTGCTTACTTCAAGCTCGCAAACTTGATTTAAAGAATTCTTGATAGTTATTCGGCCGATGTAATCTGAGACTTAACAATGGAATTCTAAACGCGCCAACAAGTGTATATGACAGTAATTTCGCTTTGTTGTCAAACTAGTTAAATAACATATTTACATTATTTCCATTTCAAGCATTTTAAATATTATTTGCATTTAAAAATATAACAATTATCTTTCGAATACTATCATTCACTTATTAAAAGGTATATAACTCCAGTTACAAAATAATATGGTATCATGAAATAATCTACATACACGTGAATAAGGAAGGATCCATATCACCACCGATAAACATAAGTTAATATCCCTCATACGAATGTGTAAACCTGCAGTGGTAAAATCAATTTCATGTAAAATCTTCGACAACGCGAATTCAGAGTCAACTCACTTTAAATAATATATATAGCAAGTCTGTACAGGGTACCAGCCCTATAGCTATTGTGCCAATACCCGAGACCAACATTATGGGACCGAAGATATACATAGTACAAACAGTATGGTTGGCGAGTCGGTATATGGTGCCAACACAATTCATCTCAATTTTTCAACAAAATTGAGAATTACAACTATTTCTGAACACCTGTTACTCCAGCAACTATACTCTGGCATTGATTCATATCAGTTATTACTTTACGTATTATTTATGACATCCTTCAATTAAAAATATTACAGTTAGATACCGTTGTTAAACAACTAGTTAAATAAAATGAAATTTGTATTTACTTAGATCTCGAAATCTTGATTTAAATAATTTGAAGTCCTTAAATTTGACTCAAATATTTAATTCGTCAAATTTCAAATCAAAATGTATATTTTCATAATGAGTTGGCTTTGTCTACGTAGACTAGATTTGCATAACTTCCTGATCTGCCAATATGCAGTAATTAATTATAAATAAATTATATACCATCTTTTGTTGCATTGTTAATGCCACCATACGTAGATTTTCCAACGATATACTCTTGTTATGCCTTCGAGATTTATTTTCAATAATCGTTCGTAAGTACTTTTCCCAAGGGATCAAATTGTTATGTAAACTCGAAATTTATATTTTCTTTGTTTTTTTAAAATTTTACGTCATTTCGGCATCGATTTATTGGTTTTCATGGTTGTCACGTAGAGTAAATAAAATGTGTACTAATTTATTTTATCTATCATTTCCTCCTGTGAACCCACTTTCTTGTAAACTTTTTGTCGCCAAGCTTAAGTCTGCAGTATTTATCCATAATCAATCTTTATCAAACTTATTGATTTATTTATCTGATACTCAACATCGCACACATAATTCTACCTATGACTTTTTTAAATTGTGGACCAAGATATATTTTGTCGTTAACTAGAATATTAATTTTACTTACTATTCCCAATATTATTATTTGTATTATTGTTATTAAAGGCATTATTATTATATTATTATTATACATACATACATATACATATTATTATTATTATTATTATTATTATTATTATTGCTGTTGTAGCTTGTTACACAGTTGTTCTTCAGTTTTTTTCTTTGATTTTTGTCTGTTTTGTTCTATATTTTTCTTCATTTTTGCCTTATTCTTAAATTCTAAATATGTTTTAATTGACGATTTAATCCCTCCCTTTTGTTACGCTGGACAATTCCTTCCAAATGCAAGTCTAATTAAATGACCATTGGTTGCGCGGGCGGTGATAACAATTATTATAATCAAGGTTGCAGTCTTGATATAAGCACCTGACTCATGAATTACTTACATATGTCAGTATAAACAAAGATTTGTATAGTGTAGAAAAGGTAATTCATCCAGTAGACCGTTTTCGTCCTTATTGGGAATCCATCATGAACTGGTCAGAATTTGCCACGGACAGAGCTTCAACTTGGGCACGTCCGCTTCGGAACCTGGTGCTCTAACCAGTGAGACACCCTACCGCAGGTACATTGGAAGAATTCCCCTAGGTACCATATGCAATGAATAGTTTATACCGAAAATGCCTAAATAAAGAGATTTGTGTGTATATAACTCTCGCAAATGTGATTCAAATAATTAAACGAACATTGGTTGCGTCGGCGGTAATAAAATTTACCATAATAAAGGTTGCGATCATCATATACAAACCTGACACATTAAGTACATACATTTCAAAGTATATACCAAGAATTGTATAGTGTAGAAAAGGCAATTCATCCAGTAGACCGGTTTCGTCCTTATTGAAAACTCATCACGCGGCAACTTCTGCCCAGTATTTGACGATTTCCCAATAAAGACGAAACCGGTCTATTGGACGAATTGTCATTTCTATACTATAAATTACTTATTCTACACTGCCGAATATTGCAAACAATTTTCGTTTAATTATATAAATGTTTATTTCAATACCACTTCCCAATTTGATGTGGTTTCTCTCGAAAAATAACAGATTTGTGATGGCTTGTTGGACTTGTGTGCCTAAATGTATACCATATGTGCTCCACCAAAAAGTAAAATGACTAGTCAAGTTACATTAATTATTCCATAACCGAAAATTGTGCGTAGTGTTGAGCAGGGTGGCTCAGTGGTTAGAGAAACAGATTCAAAAGCAGACACGCCGCGGAAAATTCTTGACACTACGTGATGAGTTCGAAATAAGGCCGAAACCGATCTACCGGATGAATTGCCTTTTCCACACTATACAATACTTAGTTTATACTGGCAAATATATGAATGCAATGGGACGGGAATTTATGTCATGCGCGCAACCTTGCTTTAAATAATTGTTATCACCTCTTGCACAACCAATGATCGTTTAATTTTGTGAATCCTATTTGTCTTAGTTAAATCAATTATAACTGGGTATATAACATCTAAAATGTAATTGCATATATATTAGGCCAACACGACAGAATATATATTTCTTATATATTAAATTCGATAATGTCATGATTGCCACGAAATGTGTTAACTGATATCGATAAATGTCAGATTTCATGCATTTGCAAGAATAATATTTGTTTATAAATGGTTGGATTTTTCAATTTTGCTGAAATTCTGCCTATATTATAATCCATCTTGTTGTTATTAGGTATAGATTCGGTATTTTATAACACCCTTTGGTACTGTCCAACTATCCATTGTAACCTTACATAGGGCAAGGCTAGTGTGGTATTTACTTTACGATGTGTCGCTAGCAAACATTAAAGCAGCACGATTCACTGATACGAGACACATCTTGTTCATAGTTGACGCTAAATCAAAGCGTATTAGGTGTTGCTAATCGCAAATAACACTAGTTAAACGAAGTGATAAACCAAAGTGCAGTATGAACGGAAAGTATAACTTCATGCAATATCTGTTTTGTGCGTTTAGCTCGGCGAAGACCATTGTAGAACTGGACATGCCCTTGAACCACTATAAGGTACTACAGAATGGATAATAATAGGACGGTACAATCTCCATTTTTGATTGGTTAAATACAATGGGATTGGTGTTTACTTTAAGCTCAAACTTGATTTGGCAGTGAACTTTGTGACTAAAGTGCAACAAATTGTTCAGAACACAATTGATTGTGGTGGTGACAATGCCTTCAGACCGCGCTAAAGCTCTTTGCATCTAACCAGACGCACAACATAGAAAAACTACCGCCAATAACACGAATTAGTGTTTTATGATCTTCCTTAATCATAATTAGTGCACGGCAGCACATTGTCTAATGAGAATACAACCACAATGACTATATAAGGTATGAAAACAGATCTCCGGGTATCAATTCTAGTAATTTCTGATTCATTGTATCTTGGAGGAAATGTCGACTGCACAATTGCAGTGCAGTAATAATTTAATTATAAAGTTTTTTTAGCACCACTAATAAGCATTGATCGAAATGGTTTGGTGTGCACAACTAAATGTAGTTTTAATTTATTGTGTATAAATTTACTTTTAATGTGATTGAACTTTATATCAAGTTCTCATGCATCATTTTTTTAATCGCCTTCACCAACCGCCCAATCAGAAACTGTTTATCGTATTGCGTAGTCACTTTTATTCAAGCGCTTTATACAGTCAGTTTACTCCTAAGTAGTTTGTTGAATATGAGTTTTCAAAGTATATCAATTCAATAACTTCGCTGTTCAGACACGATTCCTCTTCACGAACTCAGAGGGACAAACTCTACGTTCAGTCACTTAAAAAATGCATCATCAATAATAGAAGCAGCATTACATCATTATTTTAATAAGTATTTTCAAACACACACACATATATATATACACATATATATATATATATATATATATATCTAATGGGATTAGGTAATCGTAATCAAGTTCTTCGCAAACCTTGCTATCACCACCCACTCCAACGAGTGATCGTTTAATTTATATAAATCTGCGGCTTCGGTGTCGTAGGTAAATGAGTTGCAAGTCGTCTAAAGAAACTGCCGGACTGATATAAATCCCGGTCACGGATATTAATTCTATTGGTTATGATTATTCCGATGCAGACGTCTCTAGGTTCGAGCAATCGTTCCGCAAAATCAGGCTAGTACGTGATGATGTTCTGCAATAGGGTACCGCAGAACCCGGTCTATGGGGCGAATTGCCTTTCTAAAAACTATACAACTCTTTAGTTTTATACTGGCAAATCTGCTTACTTAATGCGGCACGTGCTTCAATCAAGATCGAAACCTGATTGCAATAATTGTTATCTACAGCCCACGCAAACCAATGTTCGACCAATTCAGCATAAATTCATTATTTAATTCATAAACTTATTTGATGTTTAATTAAAACCGGAATCATATGTAATCTAATTTTGCCATATTACTTACATTAAATAATGATTCTCCATGCGTCGTGGCGTTTGTCATATAATGACACATCGTAGATGGCTAGTTGGATATTTAAAGCTAAATGGATACCATAGGAACTGTCGGTATATGTTAGAATCCTACTACAGGAACTTAAAATTAAAGTAGAATTGAAAATTGCATGCAACACATGACTTCTGTAGTAAATAGATGAGTTCCAAGACTCTGAAGCA